>JBCEWB010514146.1:6970-19030 GCA_039654565.1 Peronia peronii | reverse complement strand
TATCTATCTATCTATCTATCTATCTATCTATCTATCTATCTATCTATCTATCTATCTATCTATCTATCTATTAAACTGCCTGATTGTCTGTCTTTCTGTCTGTAAAGAATGGACACGGCAAAAAAGATCATTATACGTTATGTAGTATATTATGTCATTTTTTGTCACATTTGCTGTTATTGCTACTACAGCTTTTTGCTATGGTCTACCTCAGTGCCAGTGTTTTCCTACCACTACTGCTCCTCTCTGCCTTGACCATCATTGTATAAATAGTGCTATTATTATTATTATCATTGCATGTGTGACCATTTCCACTGCCTCCACTTTTATGTCCCACAACCACTGCTACAACAAGGACTACCTATAAGACAATTGTTACTATTGCCACTACTCTAATTACTTTTAGTCCTATTATTATCAATGCTCCCACTCATATTCCTGCATAATGTAGTCCCTATTGCTGCTACTGCTGCCACTACCATTACTACCTCCCAGCAACTACCACCTCACAAAAATAACTATATTCCTATTTATGTTATTATTACTGTTACTTCATATTGTTGTTGTTGTTATAGTTGTCCATAATCCATGAAAGGACTTAGTCTTTAAAGCTGGGCTACCCAGAGATACACGATAATGTAACCGTACACGTCTTCCGAGAAATAGTCGATGTAATCCCATACATGCAATGTGAGACTCTCCCTGTTAGCCAACAGATAAAGGATATCATTTCAAACCATCTTTACAGTTGTAGCTGCGGGCATCTGTTTAAAAAAGAGAGAGAGAAAGAGAGAGAGAGAGAAAGAATGAGAGAAAGAGAGAACATCGGCATAATGTTTCTGTTCACCTGTATGTAATTCAATGATAGAGACAAAGCAGAGAACCTTCATTGTCTTCATTCCTATTGTTCTTGTCGGGGTAAGCGAGACGTCAACCATTTCTCCCCAAAGATTCTCCTGTATACCGCTTAATCCCTAAAGATATTCCATGAATTTATGCAAAAAATAAACGCAACAACAATATAAGAACGAAAGTCCTGTATCCCACAGGATGTCAGCATTTCGATATTCTATTGAATTTGGCCATTATATTAACCTTCATACTGTTCCAATTACAAGACTGCAGCCTCATCCAATCGACAAGTCTCTCCTCCGGTTGCCATTCTCCTGGGCAAAGACATAGATGTAACTGATGCAAGCTGTGGGCCGAACGCTTCAAATGATGCTGCAAACTTTAACAAAGATTCCTTTCATAATATTTGAAGAGAGTGCTGAATAGGTTTTTATGATGTAATTATGATGTGATTTAAATTAAATATGTAGCATTCTTAACCTTCCATCATTCATTACTTGAATTATTAAAGAGCATATGAAAACATGTGAACAATCGTCTTGACAAAAAAAAAAAAAAAAAAGAATAATAAAACTGAGAGCTGTATGATGTCTCCCTGCCACTCGTGTTACTGAGATGTCTCCACAACTGAACCAAACTGAGGGATTAACTTTCATGATTAATACATCTCGACAATAATATTTCCAGATCTTTTCATTCTGTGCAATATAATGCTTTTGTAATGGAATATCTAGTGAGATCGTTAAATTCAACTTTGGGCGATGAAATATTTCGTACACAAACACATTCTGTGGTCGAAGTTTTGGTGATGCCGAATGTCTGACGCGATGATCGCCATGATCTATTATTTATTCAGCCAGAGTTTCGTGTTTTCCATTATCAATCAACAGAAGGCCTTTGTTCATGTGGCTGTTCACGGTCAGTTAAGTAACAAAACTGTGGCCACTGTGAGTTGATGAAGCCGAACTTGCCATTCCGTGAGTATTGATTTCGCAGATACGAAGATTTTCCGCTCTCGTGGCTGTTCCACGTAGCTAAACCTTGCTCTAACATGCCATGACAAAAAGCCTTTAAAAAAAATCACAGTTTAATATATTTTCCCATTTATTCGTATAATAGGTTTTCATTGTATCAAAAGACAACTTATTTAGTTATTTCATTTTCTTAGAAAAAATCATTTTATTCTCTTCTTGCGTTGAAACAGAACTCGTTAAAAACTAAATATCAATTTCCTCGAATTAACGTTGTCAATGAAAAAATGTTTTGTCATTGTATGTCAGAATGATGTCTCTACCTGCAGCCGTTCCGGTCTGGCTTTGGGCTTTGTTGTGCTGTAATGATGAACAACAACTACAAAAAGGTAGCGGAAACGATAAGAGTTGGACAATATCACTGATAGCTACTGAGGTTTCCTATCGAACAAAAGAAGCAACTGGCAACAACAAAAAGAACCGAAACAACAACAATAACAAGATCATTAACAACAATAATAACTGCTGGGATTACAATAACATGAACAGATCAGCAATAATGAACTCGGAAAGACACACTGCAATAAGAGTACGAATGTCTTTGTTCTTGTTTCTCCTTGACTAATTTTATTTGTTAACGTGCATGTGCGTGCTAATGTCTGTGATTGTTGTGTCAGTCCAGTGTATGATCAGTACATAGTCGCTTGAATAGGGTTAAGACGGAAGCAATAACATTAACAGTATTACGTCAACAGAAGTAATAACCATCAGGCAAGATAGATGAAACGTAGGACGGATAACATCAAACAATGGACAAACTAGGCAACCTCTCGCTAAATCCCCGAGAATGGCAGAAGACAGGAGCGAATGGAAAAAAGTTGTCGTTTTGTTTCTGACTTGAAGGCCAGGACAGTTGACATTTTTGCCCAGTAAACTAATGCATCATTGTTACTAAGAGCTTCAGTCATTCTGTCATTCAGTCAGTCAGTCAGTGTCAGTCAGTTAGTCAGTTAATCAGTCAGTCAGTGAGTCAGCGAGTCAGTCAGTGAGTCAGGTAGTCAGTCAGTCAGTCAGTCAGTCAATCAATCTGTTAGTCAGTCAGTCCGTCCGTCAGTCAGTCAGTCAGTCAGTGTCAGTCAGTCAATCAGTCAGTCAGTCATCAATCAGTTAGTCAGTCAACAATAATGGTAATGCATGAACAATAAAAATGTGGGTTAATATCACAATACAAAAAGCAGTAAATCATAAAAAGAGTGATATCTTAGCAACAAAGTGAGGTAATGCAACAGCTGCAGTAGTAAAAGTAGAATTGAACCGGCGATAATAAAACGGATAATATTCGTACTGTAGTAGGCCTCTGACGGCAGCTAACCATTACTGAACTGTCTGTTTCAGGATGTCATACCTCAGCTGACAAGTGCTGTTTTCCCATGCAAGTAAATATGAGGATTAGGTCAGAGCACATTGAGCTGGCAAACTTACGTTTTTGTGCGTTTTTGTACAGTTGAGATAACCACCACGACAGGAGGTTGGAAAGCTTAACAAAACCGTAACCGCATCAGCTCAGCATTGAGCCCTAACCATAGACAGACTCCTTCTCCTATTACATGTCATTCGTAATAAGAGTATGTTTATGGTCCTATTTAACCCTGCACCTCTTACTTACGATCTAATGAGATCGTTCTTGGAAGCAAGTTAAGGAAATCTCTCATTTTACTTTTATGTAACGTTCGGAGAAATTGGGAAATTCTTTAGCTAGATAGAACCTAAAAAGGCATTGATCCCCAAATCATTTACAATTGCATACAATACTTAAAAACTGAGGTGACAGCGTGTCTGGGACAGAGCTTGTGTTTGACTGGTAAGGTCATAGAGAGAAAAACAGTCTCTGCCACACTGGCGACAGAGCTGGATAGCCCTTTTTCCTTCAGCTTCTTTGTGCATCCTTACCTGGCCTTTTTTCAACAATAATCATACTCACACGATCAACATTGTTACATTGTCGGCATTGTGGATAAACAAGTGAGACAAAACAACAACGAACGCAAAACGATTGCAACATCAGCATCATAACACATCACCATCATCATCATAACCAGCAACAGCTGCAGTTACAGGAAGATGAACACGACCACGATTGTTATACTGAAACTGTCAACATCAATAACAAACTACAACGACAACATCGACAGCAGCACTAGCACCAAGAGGAACCACAATAGCAGCAGCCATAGAGCCAACATTATCGTCAGCGACAACAACAACAATAGATATATAAGCAACAAAGAACAACAGCTCTACGAAAGTAACGGGTTACCATAGGCGCTGTAGTTGCAAAAGTCAGGCTCATTATGTCAGGCTCCTAAAGCAACAGCTATCTATTGGTTGTAATGTTCTCTCTCCCTGTCTCTCTTGCTTTGTCTGTATATTGGTACGGTTAAAATTCTCATAGTTGTGTTACATCCAATAAAATTGCTACTTGTTCCACCTGACATAATTTGGAATTGTTTTTCACTCTGCATTATCCTGTGCCAGAGTGGAATATTTATACACAAAATCACATACGACATGAGAGCTGTCCTGCATAGAGATAAACCTGATCTGTTTGTTTGTTTGTATATTGGTACGGTTAAAATTCTCATAGTTGTGTTACATCCAATAAAATTGCTACTTGTTCCACCTGACATAATTTGGAATTGTTTTTCACTCTGCATTATCCTGTGCCAGAGTGGAATATTTATACACAAAATCACATACGACATGAGAGCTGTCCTGCATAGATAAACCTGATCTGTTTCTTGTCTTCATAAAGTGTCCTTTTATTTATTTGCACATAAACAAAATTGATCCAGTCGTTTGCAAGCTTTATGCGCTGTGTCTAGTGGGTGTCAAACACGAAGCATGAGTATAGAATTGGCTAGCAATGGTATCAGTATATGTCACCTCCACCCACCTCCTTCCCACCGCCGAGAAAACCATCCTCAAGAGATTGAAAAGCGTAAAGAGAACGTAACATTACTCCCCCCCCCCTCCCTTTCTCTCTCGCTCTCGCTCCTTCGCTTTTCTGTGAAATGAAAAAAAAAACTTTGTTTTCTTTCTTTCTTTTTTTTTTTTTTTATAAATAAACCTGTGATTTTGGAAGAGATGAGAGGGAAAATTGATCGAAATCTGTGAGAAGTTTAAAGATTATGCAACTCTGTACGCCTTAGGTTATTATTTTATTATTATTATTTTTTTGGTTCTTGTGAAATGAAGGTAATTTCATAATGAGGGTTCCAAAAACAGAATTTTGTTATTCTGTCAGGCAAGAACATATTGCAGAGGGATCTTCGCTATTTTGACATGAACATGGCTGGGTGTGAGTACCTGATGTAGGTGTTGTTAGAGGCTTATCGTTCATATCTTTGTCACATCATATCTCGAATTCAGGGGGGAAAAAGAACAAGTCAATGATATTGGTGAAGATGGAAGGATAGAAAGAATGGGGAGGGAGCGTTGGATAGACAGAAAGAAAAGATAATTGACAGAGACTTGAATACGAAGACGGAAATAAAATAGTCTGTGACTGTCTGCAGGGAGTGAGTGATCTGGGGAGAATGGAATAGACAGAAGAGAATAGAGAATACATACACAGATAAAAAAAACTATTTCTGAGAGGGAGAGATGGAGAGAGAGAGAGAGAGGGAGAGAGAATGAGAGGGAAGCAAACAAGGCAAAAAAGAAAAGCAAGTCAAATAGGTGAAGATAGAAAGGCAAAAAGACTAAAAAGAAAAAAAAGGAAAGAAAACAAGAAAAAAAAGGGAAAAAAATAAAGAAAGAAATAATGAAAGAAGAAAGAAGGAAGAAAAGAAAGAGAGAGAGAGAGTGAGAAACTAGGGAAGGAGTAGATTATAGCAGAGAGAAAAGGGGACAGAGACAATGAAGTAGTACTAGAGAGAGAGAGAGAGAGAGAGAGAGAGAGAAAGGGGTCTAGACAGACTGAGGGAAGAGAAATTGACAGAAAGAGAATGTGCATGTGTGAATGAGAGAAAGGGAGAGAGAAAGGTAAAAGATAAAGTAGAGAAACAGAGAGCGAGAGAGAGAGAGAGAGAGAGAGAAAAGCAAGAAGGACAACTTTTTTTGCCTTTGACCTTAGATCATTGTACACATCATCTTTGACTTCTGTGCTTTGGAGCATTTGTACCTCCCCGATTTGAGCATTCGATTCGAGCATAGCTGAGAGATCCTTCTTAAAGGCTCATCATTTTCTCTTTTCGTTTTCAATGAAGTTTCAGTTTCGCCTACCGCATATCACAGAGATATTTGTCCATCATTCAGTCGAGGAACCTAGTGCTCTGTTTCTACCACTGCTTTCATTGTTTGTGCTTTGCAGCTTTGAAGTTTTGTACTGTACACGATTTCCCTTGCTTTCAGCAAGTTATAGCGATCTTTTTCAAACTGACCGTTTACTCCCTTTAGCGTTCTTGTTCAAAGTTCATCATTTTCTCAGTTTCTGCATGAAAAGTTCAGCTCCGTCGATTGAGTATCACGGACGTGTTCATCCACTGTTCGGCGTGGCCATTGCCATGCATTATAGATGAGCTTATGCAAGTGGTCTTTTTATCGTCTAGTGAGCATTGGCTGTTTCAGTGTAAAAGTAAAAGCGGCCCACTCAATAACAATCCTCCAGGACTTTCAGCTTTTGTTTTCGTGTTCGTCCACTAAAATCGGCCAGATGTATATTTACACCTGTCTGTGGCTGCACTTCAATGACCTTGGCTACTGACTATTCTTGTTTTTATGGCTATCCTTACTAGTTATCGTCATCAGTTTCATTAGTGTTATAGTTACTCTTTAATTCTCCCGCCTCTTCGTTTTCTGCGTGTACCTCTTCTTCATCGTTTTGTCATCTTCTTTCCACTAGCCAGCTTATTGACTTATCTTTCCACTTAACCCATACAGGCAGCCACAGGAAGCACACGTTCGTAACTCACAGGTTTATCTCTCAGAAAAACCGAGAAATTTTAGAAAAAAAAAATCTTATTCAACGACATTGACCATTAATTTTTTTCTTTCAAGAAAACAGACATGCTGTCATTATTAGGAACTTTTCAAGAACAGGGTAGCACCGTCATTGATTTTGTAAGCCCGAAATTAGGACATATGCGAGAAGGAGTGATTATAATATGAGGCTCATAGAAGGCTGATATCAAAAGAAAACGATTACCTGGATATAAAGATAAATCCTAGCAATGTTCTTTGTTATAGAGCCCTCATCTGTCATATAAATTACTCACCCCCTCACACATTCTTACACAATAGCAACAACAGCGACGAACAACTAGAGGGTAGCATGGTAACCGCTGCATTAGAAGAAAACTGTAGACCTGACTCAAAAGCGAATGATTTCATTGTCTCGTTCAAACCACTTTGCACAGAGATGTCATGATGAAGGTATTCTCAGTGGAGAGTCAATACCAGGAATAACTCAACGTGCCTTCAGAACACAAGCAGATGATCTTCGCCGTAGGGCAACCATTCTTTTATTATTATCATTCTATCCCATTCTATTCCATCACAAGAGAAAGTGGCCGTAATCGATTCAGTATTATGGAATTTAGTTAACGACAAGTTGATACTTGCTTGAAATAATCCCTGCTCTCGGGAATTCTCGACACGTGATTGTGAGGTGATGAATCTAGCTTTTTTTTTTTTTTTTACTTCTTTTCTACACAATTTTTATTCAAAAATCCACTTAAACTTTGTTGATCTCTCCTATTCTTGAATGTTGTATCTCTTGTCCCATCATCATGTTTTATTTCAAATTCTGTTTCCTCCACCAGATCATTGCAGCCTCATATTTTATTTATTTACACTGCTCTCTTCCTCCTCTAATTATTGATGTGCTAACCAACATGCCATTGCCGTCATCACCCCCACCACCATCATCAGACTTGCCGTAATCATCATTTTATATCAATGTCTTAAAACTCAAGACGAAGAGCGTCAACCGTTAGGCAACTTAATACGTTAAAAACAAACAAACAAACAAATAGCAATCTGAAGAACTGGTAAGTTAAAACTTAAATAAATGCACGGAACTGGCCAAATTTTGGAAAGACAAACAAAGACAAACAGATAATTACGTTCACCTTCATCAACAATCATCAGAATTACTAATTATCATTCATTTCAGCCAACAACATCAACAATAAAAACACAATCGATAATAATAGCTCCATCTTTGTCAACAACAACATCAAGAACAAGAGCAACAAGAACAAGAACAGCAACAACAACAACAACAACAACAACAAGAATGACAGTAACAACAACACAACAACTACAGTAATAACAACAAAAACAATAACCACAACAACAACGCCACAACAATGATTCAGTGGAAGGAACAGCGGACACACAACGGTAAATGGAACCGTAAACGATTCACTGCAGGAATGAATTCATGAAGCGATGCTGTAGGAAGGAATAACAAACCAAATAAACGGCACTTTTGTGTGCATTGGATTGCCAGAAGTTTGCAGTGAGTGAACCTGGCCATAGTCAGCGGTGCCTGAGATAACAGACAGATGACCATTAATGCTGGCAAATAGACCCTAGCGAGGGCCAATCACTCTGAATGGACCGGTCATTCTGCTATCTCAATGCTGACGTGTTCGTACGTGATGGGCAGCAATTGACCACTAAGAAAGCCGGTGCTGTAGAAAGTTTTTTTTATTTTTTTTTTTGGGGGGGGGGGGAGAATGGAGATCACCATGGCAAGTTTTAAAGAGAGAATTGTTTAGAAATGTCCACAACCAGCACAGCATAGAATGATTTTTTTTTTTTGGACAGGGAATTAGCTCTAGACAGATGTACTTGACCTTCTGCGTTAGAGACTCGAGGTTTCGCTTTGCGATTTCTCTCTTATCACACAATGATTACAATGCAATTTTAGAGAATGGAAACATGCAGTAGGTTGTCTTTTATTACTGTAGACAGTTATGTTTGAAAAGACAGGAAAATAATAAATTAAACTATGATGAAACAGGCGTTTGTCAAATTACATCACTACAACTTCAACTCATCTACTATAAATTTCTTAAAAGTACAGAACAGTAAACAGAATAATCAAATTCTATATCAAGACGCAAATCACAAGGCAACTTCTATAGAAAAAAACAGAAAACAGTCTGACAATGTTCCCTCGCTATAATGAAAAACAAAACTAACCATCTATAACTAAACTTCCAAGCAACAACAGAACTGATTAGAACGGAGCAGGAGTACAGTTTCAGAACATACGCACTGTAAGATGGAGCCATCAAATTAGATTCTGAGAGGGAAAATTTCCTCTAAATTTCCACCCACCACAACAGATGTACTGATCCCTATAGAAACTGACCGTTAAATCGTCATTTGTAAATCCCATTAGCAGAAGAATATAGCTCAAAGCAACACAATGCATTAGATGATAGTCTCTGCCATGAGAGAGAGAGAGAGAGAGAGACTATCATGGCAGACTACAAAAAAGAAAACGACCTCTACGCTTTCAGACACTACAATAGAGCAGGGTGATGTGAAAAGGGAAACGATCTGTAATAAATATCCATCCCACCGTAACAGATCTGGTATTTTGAAATGTGCTGTTTAAGGTGTAATGATGATGTATTTTTTAATCTTAGTTGGGTTGTTTCCATTGTTATATTTCTATGTGAAGGGGAGGGGGAAGTGGGAAAGGGAGAAGGGGGGAGGAGGGGGGGGGGGAGGAGGGGGTTTCTATCTCTATACCACGCCTCGTTCCTGACATGGATCTAACTCTAGTTCTATTGTGTGAAAATACCACGATATCTTTGTGAGATCTTGAAAATGGTGAGAAATTCTTAACAAGTGGAAGTCCTTTGAATTTAAGTCTATTACTTCGCGAGAGGAGATTCGAAAAGGAAAAGGATCTGTAAGTCTCCACAAGAGCATAATGCTTAGCAGTCAAGTATTTGATCAGGCAACAAAAGAACACCATAGGATGGAAAGCACTAAAGGAGGGGGTGGAAAGGGGGGGGGGGGGATGAGGGAGGAAGCTGTCTTTTTCGGACTAAAGCAGATTTTTTGTATAAAACTATCTTTTAACTATCTCCAGATCGATAGTGTAGGGTTTAATTGAAACAGTGTGATACCTTACAGAACAATGCTAGATATTGGGCTTGAACCAACACCCTAAATCATGCCTGACCTTGCATATATCGCCATATGGATAGAGTATGCTTTAGGTAGACTAAGATGGCTGCAACTTTGATCCCTTGTGGCTGTTGCCCTCATTTCGGCATGTCGAGAGAGAATCAAACTAAATCAAAATCCAAGCTCGAAGCAGACTTTCAAATCGAGATAACCTCCATCAGGAGATTGAAGGACGTATATAGAACGTAATGTAAGGCTTTCAAAGCCAGTCTCGTTCAAATAGTCTGCACGAATGGCTTGGGCCATGATCGATCATTCATTGCCAGGTGACTTATGCTAGTTTTGAATGCATGGTATGCCGGTAGCTGTCACCGGTTGATAAAATTTCAGGTGCGAATACTGTACGTCTATCTTCAGGCTGTCGATTGGGTGGAGTCGCGAGGGCCATTTGGATATACCGTTCATCTTATCGGCACTATCTTGGTTATGACACACATCTGCAGCACACCCTATGATTTACAGCCTTGGCCTTGAGCACGACACAATAGGTGATTATGGTAATTTACTAAATCCTGTTAAGTAAAACGAGGGGGTGGAAGGGGGGGGGGGGGAGGGAGGAAGCTGCCTTTTTCAGACTTAAATATCGGCGCTGTTCCGTCTGATGACAACTCGTGTCTTAAAAACAAAACAAAACAAAACAACAATAACAACAATAAATAACAACAATAACAACGACAACAACAACGAAAATTTGTAGTTTATTTCAGTTTTATATAATTTCTTCCCATATCCTAGATAAAGTCATAAAACTAGGTTTGCAAATTATGATGCAAGAAAAAATAGTTTTGAAGTTTCATGAAGTCTGTTTTTGCAAATTTACGTTACAGCAAGATAACTTAAATTTCTCCAAGTTGCCTTATCATATCGTGAATTTAGAATATAAAGAAAACAGATCTTAAAAAATGATCACTTACATTCAACTAACAAGTGAACAAAATTTCGTTATATTTAGAGCAACTCAGTACAAAATTACATTTAGTTTCACTTAGTCATATCACAAAATAAGAAAGAATATATAAAGGCAAATTCACGATGGTCCTCTTGGGCGCCTCCTACAACACAGAAGACGAAAAAATAATTAACTCATTCATTCCGATTAGTCGCCCATAGTGGTGATCAACTTCAACGTAAATCTAATTTAATAATAATGTAGTAAAGTATAAATCACTTTCGAACTCTTAATTCCATCACCTATAAAAAATTGTCAGTTGTTACTGACATCCTCAAAAGAGAGGAACAACTTAGCCACACTCAGAGTTCTCCGCAAAAGGGGACAAAGGAAAGGATGGGATGACAACACCCAAAAATTGACAAGAATGAGATCTGCTGATTCTCAGTGGGGAACAGATGGAATTGGAGGAGGTTGGTGACTCCATCTTCAAAGAGGCGTCTGCGACATCGCTAACAGTCAAGGATAGGTTGAGGTGAAAAAGAATGTCGATTCCACCAAACAAATGCATGTGAAGCCATACAACAAGAAATATAAGAACGGATGAAATGCCAATATTTAGTCAGCATAATAAAATATATTGAAAAGAATCATTATGTAAAATTGAACATTACAGATTCCTTTTCATAACTGATTTCAGTAGATCAGAATTTCTTTGTATTCATTGAAACAAAAAGTACAATTTTTTTTGTATTTAGATGACACGGAGAGCAGATTTTTCTTGTATTCGAGTAAAACATGGAACACACTTACGTCAGACTACGGTTACATAGAGGATACAATTTCTTCAGATTAAAATAAAAGGGCAATGACCCTTAGATGTAAGCCGTGGAATAATTTCCGTTTCTAATATTCCTGTTTCCTCTTACATAAAAAGGTAAGAGGAGCTGGCTGAGCATAGTGGCGAATACTTGAAAGGCCCAACGCCATTATTCAGTCGCATATTAACCAGTTCCAGTTATAACAAAACTCACTAGTTGCAAATCAAAGATAAGATCTAGACCAGCGGTTCCCAACGCTTTTGCACTCACGACCCCCTAACCAAAAACTTAAAATCCAGGGGGGGGGGGGGAG
>JBCEWB010514035.1:0-19032 GCA_039654565.1 Peronia peronii | reverse complement strand
ATAGATAGATAGATAGATAGATAGATAGATAGATAGATAGATAGATAGATAGATAGATAGATAGATGGATAGAAAACTCAGAAAAGCGTAAGAAGTATTTATGTCTGGGTCTCTTTGTTGGGATGTGAGGAAGCGGATCTGAGTTAGAAAAGAAAACAGCGCTTGGAGAAAGAGAGAGAGAGAGAGAGAGAGTACCTCTGGACACATGGAGTCTTTCAGAAGGTTGTCTTCGTCTGACTTGTTTAGGGTTAATCAAAAGATTTTGATTTGTTTGGGGTTAACCAAAACATTTTGACTTGTTTGAGGGTTAACTGAAAGATTTTAACAGAAGAGATATTAATGTGTTTAGAGTTAATAAAATAAATGAATGTTCTGCGAACATGCGAAGTTGAGAGAGGGTGAAAAATAAAAAAGGATATAGTGTGGGAGGAGGAGGGAGCGTGAGGAAGGGGGTGGGGGTGGGGTGGGGGAGAGCTAGAAAAGAGGAAGAAAAGGAGGATGTCAGGAAGGCGTATTTTGTCCTGATTAGCTGGCTGATCTCCCCGGGTGTATGCGGGTGACGATGAACAACTTCCAGGGTGTCGGCGCATGACAACTGTATTATAGCTGGATGATGTACTAGGACGATGTTGAAGGGGAGTGGAGAGGATGGGGAAAGGGGGTTGGAGGGGGGGGGGGTAAGAATGTTGGAATGGAAGATGAACAGGATAGGAGAGAGCAGATTGAAAGGAAGAAGGAAGGGGGGGGGGGGGGAGGAAGAGAGAGGCCGGCACCTGGATTGGCCAGTTTGAGATTGAAATGTCGATTTTCGTTTTTTCGTAGTTTAGAAAGAGTAATCATATTGTATCAGATTATAGGTCCAGAATGCTCCTATGACTAAAAAATTATGACATATTTTTTTTTAGTTGATTTCCTTCTTTCATTTACTTTCCTATCCCATAGGTCGTTGGAGCATCATCATAGAATTTGCAACAATCTTCTTCCATTTCTTCCCGTCCTTGGTTGCTGCAAAATTCCCTATCAAGTTGAGGGAAAACTCTTTTATTCTGCCCGTATTGGTAACAGCAACTGTTGAATTCAACATGGGTCTTGTGAGGATTTCTAGTGTTAAAAAAAAATCACTGGAATTTTGGTTGAGGAGCTTATACATCCAGATTGCCTTATTTTCCAATCTCCTCTAAAACTTACCAGCTTTCATGACATTTGTCCCACATGCCTTCACTGACACAATAAAAAAAATGACACGGGCTTTTCTTTCTTTTTTTTTTTTTTTTAATCTTTTTTACTTTTTGAGGGAGAAAAAAAAAGAATAATCAATAAAAATATCAATTTTGTACATATTTGATTATTAGGATTTTTAAAAAATTCATAAGAGAAAAACAAAATTACTATTAATGAAACTTGAATTCCCTAGTATCATAGATATTAGATGTTCAGAATGACATTCAAAGTTTGGAGCAATTTGGTGTTGTAGTAGTAACAAGAGTAAAAAACAGGGCCAAATCCAAGATAGCGACCGTTTCCATGTCAACCAGACGCGCTATTAAGTTTCCCAGGACATATCTGAATCAGACCACATTAGGGAGGTCTGTTATTCTTTTAGAGCGGATCATGTATATCACTGGTGGAGAGGGAACGCCATTGTGACATTGGGCAAGCTAACAAATGCATTTCGTCTCCTGGATAAGAAAATACTGCACCATCACAAGGGTTTACAGAAGAAACACACGAATTTCGAAAACAACATCAACTGGTTAATAGAATGTACCTATTCTGAGCTTCCATGCATGTACATGATGATGTGAAGCCATGTAAGGTGAGTTGGTCAGAATGAGATGACACAGACATATTATAGGACAGGTGGTTCCCTGTGGTGAGTTCCGCCTCACTAGTTGCTGTGGGCCAGGAATGATAGCTTTGGTGATTGCACTTCCCGGTCTTTTCCCTCATGTGTCTTCCTCTTTGTTCTGTATAATGCTCCCCTCTATCTCTTATATTCGTTTTCATTTATCCACCTATCCGTTCGTCTGTCCGCCTGTTCATTCATTCATTCATTCATTTATCTATTTATTCATTCATTCATCATTCATTCAGTCAGTCAGTCAGTCATCCAATCATCCATTTACATTTGCTCAACAACTTACATTTACTCATCCACTTACATTTTACTCATCCATTTACATTTACTCATCCTCTTACATTTACACAACCACTAACATTTACTACTTCACTTACATTTACTCATCTACTTACATTATTTACTCCTGCATTCATTTATTCATGTTCTTTTTTCACCCTTTTATGTCTTTATTTATTCAGCAATCCATTTATCCCCCTACCCATCCATTCATCCACCTTTCTATCTATCCATCCAGCCAACAATCGTTCAATCCATCCATCCATCTGTCTGTCTATCTGGAATATTTTTGCTGCTTCCCCCGGTGGCCATTTTCTCATCAACCTACCCGATTTCTTTCGGTCTTTCTTTCTCTTTTCCTTTGTAATTATCCGCACGTAGGACATTTTCGGCACTTACAAGAGGAAAATTCGCACACCTGCTGATTGAAAAACAAGGTATTGTCCTGTCAAATCTACTCGTGCCTCTTGAAAGGTCACTGCCCTGATGAAATGTCATCACTACCGCTGATTTCTTCTCATAGACATACAATGTCTGTCAGTAGAACTGATAGGCCCACAGGCCCAGGAATTTCAATGAACTTGGCTGCGATCATGAAAATTGAAGATAAGACACAGTGAGTTCTTGAGCGGGCATTTTTCTCCGCTGCATAAAATAATTTAATTTAATGGACAAATTTTAACACTATGTCTAGCCCCCTAGATTTTTTCGTTTAATAGGCAAAGTGAAACAAAATGTTAGAAAGTCACTTGTTCTTTTAATTTTAGAAATGCACGTTAAAATTTTGAAACCTTACGTCCCCCCCTCCCTCCCCTCCCCCATCCCCCCTCCACCCCAATTATCTTAGTTTCACAGGTTTCAAATGTCAGGGACAAGAGTTAACTTTTTCTTCTTAACCAGGCTTGCTAAATCTCATTTGGCCAAGAAAGGAAGTGATTTGGCTAACTAAAAATACCTATGTGTACATGAGAGATTATTAGTATTTTACTTGCACGTGGCATGATGTGGGCAGAAAACATAGGCGTACTAATAACAGTATAGAAGATTGCTACTTTTTAAAGCATATTATCTGAAAACTGTACTGATACTGTTACTGAGGACAAACACTTTATATTTAATTTCACATGATATAACGATGATGTTTCTTGATGTTCAGTCCAGTACCGGTCTAATGCGGTTTTCATGTCACTTTGTCGAGGCATTTAGGATATCTGCGGTGTATATGAGGTATAATCATGGAGAGTAACTCACCCATAGCTGCAGTTTTCGTGCTGCCTACTCACTCATTCCCGCTTCCTCCGCCCCTCCCCCCAACCCAAGCAGCTGTAAACCAAATGCAGCCTCTGCCTTTTGATAAGTTCGGTGACACTGGAGTTTGACTATCGCTCGAACATTACCATAGCAGTTGACTACCAACTAACACTCTTGCATTTACATTGCACCTTTACATTGTACCGATTTCAGAGAGCCCAGTGGGGGCCGCTTCTCAAATCGCTCTCCAAGGGATTTCTTTAAAACAAACAAACAAACAAACAAAACCACCAAAAAACTGAAAGAACAAACCATATTAATATTTTTTTAACGTTATGTTAGCCTCTCTGTATTATATCTAGATCTTCCACTCCACTGTGATTGAGAAAATGTAATTGTGAACAAGCTGCTTGTTTGCGAGTTTGATAGCAACTGATTGCCGGACGTCTAATTTGATATTCGCATAAACCTGAATATAATGTCAACGAAACGGTGTTCGGCCATTATCGTACTCGTTATCCGTTAAATAAACATCCAAACCAAGCCTTCATTTCTTATCCACGCCTATGATCTGCAAAGATGAGAGCTGAGCCTGCCCGTCGTAGATCGTCGTATATCGAGTTATTGTTGTTTTGGTCAGTCTCGGCCACTATGCGTGACTAACGATATCACTATCAATGTCCGTTCTCAAATGTCTATATGGTCATCATCATCTGCTTTCTTTTTACATTCTGCCAGCCTTCGCTCCCTCGGGCCCATGCTCATGTTTTCATCCATTTTCATAATAATTAGCATGTATTAGTTTGATTTAATAAGCATTGCTGGGT
The DNA here is from genome assembly GCA_039654565.1 of Peronia peronii. Lineage (NCBI taxonomy): Eukaryota > Metazoa > Mollusca > Gastropoda > Systellommatophora > Onchidiidae > Peronia > Peronia peronii. The sequence continues at coordinate 14,817 of JBCEWB010514035.1, read as the reverse complement.
GAGACAGATCGAAATCGATTGGATTTTCATTTCCTTTTTTATCCACAAAAGTTTTTCTTTAACAATCTTGGAGGAAGCACAATACATTAATTATCAACTGAAAAAAAAAACAACAAAAGGAGATGAAGAAAATGAGACAGGGAGACAGAAAGGGTGTGGCAGGTGGAAGGAGATGCTTGAGAGAGAGAGAAAGAGAGAGAGAGATATATGTCTATGCTGGAAGAAATATAATGGGAAACTTAGAAGACAACGACAGAAGACCAGAAAAATAGATAGGGAGAGAAACAAGCCGGGCAATAGGCAAATGTGTGGAGAAGACAGAAGAATGAAAGTAGAAAAAAAAAGACTGAAGAATAGATTAACATTGAGAAGAGAAATAAAATGAGGGAGAAAATTCTTTTTTAATGGAGAAAATTGAGAAGAAATATATAAGAGGACTGCACGTCAGAAGTTCATAAGCAAGGAAAAGAATAAATGAGAGAAAATAGAAGAAAGAGAAGAGAAGAACACGGACATGAAGAACGGAGAAACATAAAGGAAGAGGAGACAAATGAGGGGATGAGAGGGCAGGAGAGGAAGGATATGATGGATCAAGACAAATCATAATTCAGCAGAAAGAAGAAAAGAGAACAATGAACAATAAGGACAGACTGGATAGAGGGATAAATAAACAGGAAGAAGAGAAGACCAGATAGAAATAAAGAGATGAAAAAAAAAAAGGAAGGGCGAAAGACCAGATGGAAAGAAATAGAAAAGAAAATGGAAAGACAGAAGACGAGATAGAGGGAAAGAGAAGAACAAAAAGAAAAGACAAAGAGGATTAGATAGAAGGGGAGTGAGGAAAAAAAAGGACAGAAGATAATAAGTTAGAAGGAATGGGAGAAAAAAAAGGAAAAACAGAAAGCTGAACAGGAAAAAAAAAAGAAAAAAGAAAAGGAAGCCCAGAGGACAATGAGATACAAAGAAAGAGAGAAATATAAACGAAGGACAGAAGACAAAGGTATGGACTGAAAGAGGATAAAAAGATATAAGGAAAGAGAGAAATAAATAGGGAGGCAAGCAGTTGGTGAAGGCAAGGAGGGAAACAGAAAGTCTTTCAGACCATTGCTTTTTGATAAGCTCCAGTTGATAAGGGGTTAATTGTATTGCTGGGTCGAAATGAACCCACTTTGCTTTTGTCTACCAATAGGAAGAAGGGCCTATCACTTGACTGACCTTTATTGACCGGAGGGCATTAGCCTAGAGCTAAGGTCATTCATCCTGTTATCTTTGCTTGTCTTTCCATTCACTGACTCACACCCAATTCTCCATAGACCCGGTAACTCTTTCAGAGCCAGAGCCTCAGTATACTCTTCGGTTTTAACCTATTGACATCAGTAGATATCGCTGTAGTCAATTCGAGTTAGATGAAACGTGTTAAGAAAACTGATATGATGCTGTAGTCTAGAATGCGATATGAGATTATCTCCCTTACAACTTTGAAGCATTAGTAAAACTTATATCACTTATTCAGGCAAAATATAATGACCAGCTGTAAGTGCAAATCGGCCTGTTGACATTTATAGGGTTAACTCTTTCCTTGGCAAAAGTGTTGAACAAACTGATAAAACTCTTTTTACTTCGGAGCATTCCTGAATCTCTTTGCCTTCTTTGTATCTACGTCTCAGAGATTGACCTTTCTCTCAAAATCCATTTTTCCCATAGCACGGAAAAGGTGATTAAAAAGCTTGTGGACGCGCTCAAAATCTTTCCCTCGGGAGAGATTTACCGTTAATACCAAGTAGTATCTATAACTAGAAAGGGCGGCACTGAAAATTGGAGGAGTCATATTAATTGCATGAAAAGTCATTCCTCCTAAAGTCTTGCCTAACTGAATATTATCGCTCCATTAATGAGCCGCTCATTAACCATTTTAGACATACGCCCATTTTGTTCTTTCATCTTGATCAGATCAAAGATATTTATCATTTTTTAAAAGCCAAATATCCATAGTGATAACTATAACAATAATTCATATTTTACTGAAACACACACGCGGGACCTTTGTCTTCGCGGCGGGAACTAGACGAGACATCTCCAAAGAGGTCTTTGAGCGGGTGCTTGCAAGGCTGATCTCTGATCAAGCCAATTGCGAGCATTTGTTCAAAGCCGGATTCGACGACGACAAAGCTATCGGTGCCGGTTCATTCTCTATCCTGGGGAATACATGTAGCTAAAATCTTCTCCAGGCCCTGAATAACCCTACTTTTAAGGATGATAGAGTAACTCACCTCCTGCAACGCCTTTAAAGTCTTTTCAGCAGAGGGCGGGGTGGATTCGCGTTATGCTGGATAACGAGTCACATGAGCATTGCAGGAAATGAGGCGGCAGTTTTATCGCCTGGGTCGGCCTGATTTTACATCCCCTGGATGAGGTAGTCCCTCATCTGGACCTCAGACCGATCATCGAGTACATCAAATCGCGATGGCAACGGCGATGGAGTCAGCAGACTGCAAACAAACTTTACTCTATTTAATCAAACCTTGGACCTTAGCCAGGGTCTGCTCAGCCGCAAAGACGAGACCAGGTGGTTCTCAATCGCCTGCGTCTGGGTCACTCTAATCTCAGTCATTTCTCCTCAGAAGAGGACAGCCCCTATAGTGTGTGCCTGTGACTGTCAACTGACAGTCGCACACATTCTTTTAGATTGTGCCGACTTCACAGACGGGCGAGAAACCCACTTCAATTTGGCAGATCTATTTGGCAGAACAAAGCCACAGGCCATCCTGAGTTTTCTACACCAGGTTGGTCTGTACGCCAGAAAATAATATCACCACCAAAAGATATAAATTGGTTGGCATGCGGCGATCCACAACGGAAGCCGCATATGTATTTATATCTGTCCTTGTTAGTTTCACAGTAATTATTTGATTGTCCAAACTAATACACACATTTTGATATTCCTTTTACAACTCGTAAATGCATCACCTATACGGTATTGTCCTTTATATTTATTTAATCTGTCTTTTTGACGTGTAAACGTATCTTATCGTGTTCGGCACAATGTAGCCGTGATCGTGCTGATGTGCCGTTAAACCCCAACACAAACAAACAAAATAAACAATCACTGAAACACATTGCCATAAATGGATATAACAATTTCAAATAATATCTTAGAATTCTTGGGATAGTATGTTGGCACTCAAATGGTTAACGACCGATGATTTATGAATGAAGATTGTTCATCATCAGCCTTCGAGTATTATCCCCCTTCGTTAGACATAAGCGATGCTGAGCAAGCACAATAAATCTGGGAAAAATCACCTTTGCGCTCTGTGCTTGAAACGTGCATCACGGACGATTTAAAACAAAAAATCATGGTAAGTGTAAGAAAGCTGTTTTCTTCTTACCGTGATAATTTTATCAATTTTATTTGTGATCGACTTTTTCAAATGACAAAAAGAAATGTTTTCATCTTTATACTCCTTGTTCAACATCCTTTGTGTCATGCAAAGGAAAGTAATATAGTTAGTCAAAAACAATCCCTGTCGTCCATAGGGCAATGTACACCCAGTGTAAAAAGAAGGCTGCTGAATTCATTTCTCACATGATAACTCATAATGTGAAACAAATGAAACATTGACCACTATCCCATGAGCTATTTGCTGTATTGATTAAGTCCATTTCACCTCTTTCCTCCCCCCCCCCCCCTGCCCTGTCCGTCTTTCCCACTTTTCTTATAGACTGCTCTGTCTATCTTATCCATGTCCTACTTTCTCCACTCGTCCTAACTGGAGGCCCGTGCCAGAGATTGCATTAAATGATTTCCTGAAGTGCTATCGACATAATCTCTCCAGAAATGATTGGCCGACCGCCCTCCTTCAACAGCAACAAAATGACTCGTTGCCGGTGCCTTCCCTAGTCAATGGGTGATAGAGACACACAGGTATGTGGCTATAGGTGGCTGTGTGACAATAAATTTAGTGAATTCGGTTTTTACAATGGCTTCATACCAAACCTTCTTGAAATTCTTTTATCTTGTCTCTAGCTCTATGTTTGTCTGACTGCCAGACTGCCCACCTGCCTATCTGTGTACGTGACTCTCTCTCTCTCTCTTCCTCTCCCCCTCTCTCTCTCTCTCGCTTTCTGTCTGCCTGTCTGTCTCTTTCTGCTTGTCTGTCTGTCTCTATCTGTTTGCCTGGCTGTCTCCTTTTTATTTTTCATTTAAAACGTAGAATGAAATTTGATTCTGGCTAATAATGAACGTGACCATCGGTGCAGAGTTAATCAGTGCAGTAACTCCGGTGAGGACAACAATGGGCAGTGAATGAAATTTTGCCCTTTGTTTTTGTTGTTGTTATTGTTGAACTAAATTTATGATCATCAGATTTGACAGTCTCCTTATGGACCACTCTTGATTAGTTCTCCCGTAGAAGCGATCTTGAAAGTTTACTTTCGCACACTGAAACATACTAGATCTAGTTAAGAGCTGTGAATTATGCCGGTAATTGTGTTCGGGATCGGATAATAAAGGTCTGCTCATAGACTCGATTGTCTCGCTATGCGCTGTCTCTCAGAATGAGTCGTGAGTCGCTGGATTGGATGCGAGCAGAGAAGTCAGAGGCTGAATATGATGAAGAGTGTCTGTATCAATGTTTTTATATTACAGAGATTGAAAGTGCATTCGTTTAGGAATAAGAAAATAATGGGAGAGTAAAAGTATTTCAGGATGATGTGTGGTGAATACTTCGATTTATGTGCTAAACTGTTCATTTTTTCCCGATTTTCTTTCTTTTTTATTCTTTTTGTCCGATTTTAGTGGGTTCAAAGGAGTCAGTAACCCCCTTTCTCTTCAGTTTGCAATATCTTTGGCTGTAGTAAAGCTAGCGCAAAATGTTTTTCACCACATAGAATTGTATGAACTGATGTTTTACCTGATCTCGTACTGATTCAGTTTGATGGAAAACCAAAGCACGATTCATTTTGACTGGGTGTGAGACATGTATAGGATAAACAAAGCAGTTTAACCCACCTGAACCCAAAGTGACCTGTTACGATAGGTATAAAGATAAACTTCAACACAACTAAAGTATATATAGAAAGTATGAATATTTACTTAAGGAAATCATTATGGGCTCTTGGTAACGACTTCTACAAATTTTTACAGCTGATTTCATTGTGGATTATCCGACAACCGGTCTGTGGTTGCCAAAGTATCTTTTCACTTTACAACACGTTGCTCCAATGCTAACCAGTAAACCTATCTACTTTTGATAATGGCATGGAGGCAGTTAGTTATCATTTTCATCCCCTAACCCAGTGCAAAGTGGTGGGGGCACCACTATACGAGATTTTCAACCAGCTATCTCCATTCTTCCTCTGTTGATTGCGAATGCGTGTGTTTCTGAAAAACGTAGCTGGCCCATTCCTCCACGTTATCTGTAAATATTCTTCCTTTGTCTGCCTCTGTGCTTTCTTCCTTGGAGGGTCGTACTAGCCACTCTGCCTAACTGTGTGCTGTGGCCATACCATTTTAGCTGGTGCTGCTAACACTAATTAAGAGATCCTCTGGTTCTCCAATGTGTCCTTTGACTTTCAATTTCATCTGTTCATTTGTAATATGGCCCACATAAAAGACATCTCAATATATGTAGGAATTTAAAATGGAATCAAGTTGTTTACGATAAAGAGTTAATAAATACCTCCCAATGTAGATATATTCAAACGCTTCTTGACCATAATCATTATACTCTGGCATCGATCACCAGTGGTGAGAGAGAAGTACCACTCTGATCTCTGCTCACGGAGCCAATCTGGGTGGCCACACAAGGAAAATTAATATCGCCTGGGTGAGCCTGCAGAGTGTCAGTGCTCAGTCTTTTCATCATCAGACCAATAGATCTTCAAACGTATTCAGGTATAAACTTGCTTAGATTACTCTCATTAACCACCAATAATGAAGCCGTCTCTTCTATAGTCATCTCTGCTGTTGTTGTCGACACCCAGTGCTATACAAAGAGAGCAGCTCCAACGCTCTGTTTCCTCATCATGGCTCCCCTGATAAGAACTTGATGGAGTCCGCCTGCTTCAATTTACTTTTAATACTGCTAGTAATCCCATCTAACTGAGAACCTGATAGTCGATACATCCCGTTAGTAAGAGTGAGCCACATTTTTTTGTTATTAGTCAGCCAAATTGCTCCCATTCACTATACATGAAAGATGTGAAACACGCACCATAAAGCAGTAGAACAAAATCAGTTTCCTTCATTTTATTTAGAACATGCCAATTTTTTTTTTTTTAAACCTGAAAATTCATGATATGCCAAAAGCGTGTTCTTTTCCTTTAATTCGTATCATTTTTCATTTCTTCCTTTCTTCCTTTTTCATTTTTGCTTCCCCGAGTGTCAATTATCGTTCTTTCTTTTCCATCGCTTATGCCCACTTGGAACGTCGCGGGAAGAACGCGATATCTGTCCACTGCACGTCGGAATGCCTGGTCTGGGAGAATGTACCATCTCCTTGTTTTGCGGCCACTGAATTTTGTGTTGTTTGCAGATTGAGTTGGGTGGTGTGTTGGCAGTCGTGTGAGATGTCCAAACCATTTGATCCTCTGATCTTGAATATGTTGGTGGATGGTCTTTGTTCCTACAATTTCTCTGATTTTGATATTATGAATTCTTTCTCTTCTGGTCTTGTTAACAGCTTTCCTCAAGCATCTCAATTCGCAGATTGTAATCTTGTGGTCTAAAGGCTTTGTCAAGGTCCAGGTTTGGCATTGGTATGTGCGTGTTTGTACGAAGGTGGAGCTTATGATTTTGTTAAATGTAAAAGATGCACTATGGATTTTTTTGTTGCTTTGTTACAATGCTAGTTTTATACTCTATGCACCTAGGAAAAAGGAGGAATTTGGCTGAGCCCCCCCCCCCCAAAAAAAAATGATCACAGCCATTGAACTGAAACCATTTTTCATATTGTACCGTGCCAAAGGATATCCTATGGTGCCTTTTGAAAATCGATTTTATTCAGTACAGAAGGATTTGCGCTGGAGAATGGACATGAACTGAGAAATTTAAAAAAGCCATTCAAAACTGGTTAGTATAGAGATGCGAATGTCATTTACCAGAATCTGTCGATGTGCCTGCCTGTCTGTCTGTCTTTTTGTTTGTGAATCTTGTCTGTCTGTCTTATGGAATCATAGGTTATTGAAGGCGTCAGTTGCAGTAAAGCAGTTTGCCGAAAAAGCGGGTATGCAGTGGTGGACACATGCTCGTTGCTTGAAGGACATGGTCATAGCGATAGGTGGTCAGTGGCTCTGGCAGAGATGGCTGGCTGAGACAGAATCTGTGAGTGAATGAGGAGTGTGATGGAGGACAGAGATTCGATAGCGAGACAGAGGAAGAGCTAGTCTTTTCTCATCCATCCCACTCTGTGAGCTGTTTCTTTTCCTATTCCTCGAAGTTATAAATCTCTTCATCAAACTCTTAGATATTTCTCAATGTTTCCCACAGCTGACAGTAATCTATTTGACAACATGGTTAGAAAAAGCTTCAAACACCTGAAAGTTAGAGCGTTTGAATGTTTTATATGAGAAAATGATTTTAGAGCACAGACTCCCAATGCAGAATTAATATTCAACCAGCACAAATGATCTTTGGTAAGGTTATGGGAATTCTATTCTGTGTTGCGACAATACCATCATTTGTTTTTGTTTAAAAAATTGCTCCGATTCTTAGACCGTTAATAATCTTCAATCGTCAGCATCCAAACAATGTCATGTTGTCTCTGATCGTGACATTTTTGTATCGCGTGTCTGTGTTGATTTCTCAAAGCTTCCTGTTTCGTAAAGATTAATCCTAAACACGTCCGATGAAACAGTCGGACAGCTTAGTGTATCTATACTGATATTGATACATATCAAGAACCATTCGGACAGCTTACTGTATTTATGCTGATATTGATATATATCAAGACGAGAAACGACAAATTAGACTTACTGGTATTAGGAAGTGTATCTTTATACTGTAATGTATATTACTAGAAAAGTCATTCAAATACGAAGTACAGTGATCGAGTCTTTAAGCAGCTCGGCCTCTTGACATTTCTAGAGTTAATTGCTTCAAGCATCAGCTGTGAAGTAGTAGTCAATACATAAACCAAATAATAAATAAACAAAACAGGCAAACATAAACAAAAAAAGCAAAGCTAAACTGACAAACAAAAAAGCAGCATCAGCAACTTTATCAAATATCAACAAAAACATCACCAACGTTATCAGCACAATTACCAACAAAAAACAAATTCATCAATATGAGCAGCAGCATAGTAATATTGCCAACAGGAATAACAACAAACTCAATCTGTGCATGGATGGATGGATGAATGGATGGATGGGTGGGTGGATGGATGGATGGATTGGTGGATGGATGGGTGGATGAGTGGATGGATGGATGGGTTGATGGATGGATGGATGGATGGATGAATGGATGGATGGGTGGATGGATGGGCGGATGGATGAATGGATGGGGGGGGGGTGGCTGGATGGATGGATGGGTGGATGGATAGGGGGAAAGGATAGATGGGTGGATCGGAGGGACAATATGTGGACGAATGGGTGGATGGACAATGGATGAATCGACTGGAGGAATGATATACAGATGGATGAATACACTATATTATGAACAAGGAACCCTAGCCTTGTACTAGAACAATATAGCCCACCCAAAGCTCGTAGGGCGAAATGAATGTACAAAATATTACAAACAGCTGAGATCTTACAGCCTCTGAAAGAGAAAACAGAGAAACAAGTGTAATATTTGAAGAATCAAACCAGGCCATCAGCACCTAACAACATCTCTTGTAGAACCCTGGAGGTGTCAGTGAGGTATCCCAGGTTGTGTGTGATCTATGCCGTGCCAGGTCAGGGGAGTAATAGAAGGGCGAGGTCACCCGGTGTGGATCAGTGTCCACGTGTCCACCAAGCCCTGGGACTGATCGAGGTTGAAGGAAGAGTGGAGAGGAGGTGGGGGAAAGGGGATGCATGAGGAAGAGAGGGCAGGGAGGTAGCTATTTGAAGAAAAATGAAAGAGAGAGAGGGGAGAGACAGGAAAAGGGGAAATTGGGTCAGGGGATAGTGGTCATAAAGTATGTATAAGAGAAAAAGAACAGGCAAGAGAGAGAGAGAGAGAGAGAAAGAGAGAGAGAGAGAGAGAGGAGAAAGAGAAGAGCGAACTGGAGCAAGGTGATAAACATCCGAGAAAGGTCAAGTTCGAAAGGAGATAAATCTAAAGAATAAAAGAGGAGAATAGTACATCTATATGTGGGAATGAGGCAGTGACATAGAAGATGGAGAGAGAGAGAGAGAGAGAGAGACAGACAGACAGACAAAGAGACGAGAGAGATAGAGCCACACAATCAGAAAGAGCAAGCATTCACCCATTCCTTCCTCTATGCATGCATGCATCAATTCACACATCCATCTCCTCACCCATCTACCCATTCATCCACCTGTCCGTCCGTCCGTCCATCCATCTATCCATTCATCCATCCATCCATCCATCCATCCATCCATCCATCCATCCATCCATCCATCCATCCATCCATGTTTTATTTATTCAGCCACTTCGCCCTTCCTCCATCTTCCCCAATTTTAATCCAAGAACTAGCTCAAAAGGGGGTGCAGTGGCTCTGTGGTTTGACGTCTGTTTCAGTATGAAAACAACTCACGTCGGTGAGGTTGTGGGTTCTGGCCGCCGCCAGGCTCGACTCGCGGGTGCTCCCATTGGGGGATGGAATGACACGAAGATCGAAAAACCTGCATTTTTTTTTCAGTGACTCAACGGCCCCCTGGCTTCTTCTGGGTAGGGAAGTCCGATGTCTAGCCTTCTCGGATAAGGGCGAATATTCTCAGAATATAGTTCAGAGGTCCCGTGTGTACGTGATGCACATTAAAGAACCCTTGGCAGTTCAAAATCGATGAGAGAGTAGGCTGCCTGCCGCTGCCCGGGCAAACTTTCCAAATTCCAAATTTCTACCCACAAAACTTCTCACCAAAAAACAGGCAACTTCTAAAAGCCGAGATAACCCTACTTTCTTAGGATTGAAAGGCTTTAAAAGAAGGCGTTCATCGTGTCAGAGGACCCAGAAAAATCACGTTTTTTGAGAAATGTCACCAGCGTTTCATGCACATAGGATACTTTACGCTCAGTTCAGCTTAACAGTGTAAACTCTTCCTACATATTCCTCTTTAATAATATTAGTTCACTTTGAAATTGACTGCGTCAAATGAAGCAATGAGAGCAATCCAAATTCAAAATCAAACACAACTTATGAAATGGGAGGAAAAACACAGACTAATGTGAACCATTGAAAACTCTCAACTGTCGGCAAAGAACAATAGGACAAATAGAGTAAACAGAGCATCAACAAAAACAGAAACAAAAACAAACTATGCTGCTCTATATCCCTTCCCAGCCAGTCTCTCCCGCCCCTCCCCGCCCATTCCCCAAACTACTCCATTGCTTCACACATCTTAAAAGTATTGAACAAACAATAATAAGATTGAAACACCTGTGAATGCACACTAACAACAAATAAACAAACAAAACTGACACGAAGATGAGACAAAAATGAGGCATCTTGAATGAAAACCTATAAAATCTCTTTTCACGTGATCTATTTATTAAGTTCGCAGGTTTCGAAAACAAATTTTAACATGCATATGTTCAAAATGCATTTAACGCGTTCATCGGTGTTCTGAAAAAAAAAAAAAAAAAGGAATGTCAAAACCATGAACAGGACCAATGCCAAGCATTTAATTGTATCATGAGTAGTTAATCTCATAGTATCACGGAAAAGAACTGCTGCACTACAGTACCAGTTATATTCATGTTTAAAAAATGCTAAAATAAACTTCCCAAAGTGAAAAGCACCCAAGTTACATTTGAATTTTGACACATTTGAAGCCCAAGTTGAGAAAAGCCAAAATGAAAAATTAAAAACAAAATATACGGTGAGAATTTAACAATCAAATTTTAAGATGCAAGCAATAAACATCATATAAAACATGTTGGAACAACTAGAATCGCATAATGACGTCAGAAAAATGCCTTTTTTCTTTGGAGATCAGTTCTCTGAAAACAGACTTGTAAGCCGAGTTTCCAGTTATTTCTGTATTGATTGCAAATTTAAAAATGATTCAGATACAAATAACAAAAAAGCGAATATTTGAGAAAATCGGCGTTTTCAGTCTTTTATGGTTAAATTGGGTGTAACTGTCGCTGACGTCATGCCATGAGGGAGAAAAGTTCTGGGGGATAACGCAGTTTGAAGGAAATTGCTAAAGGTAACCGAAATTCAGAGGTATGTCAAAGAAGCATATTCGTGAACACATTTTGAATGAAAGTTTAAAAAACAAACAATGTAAATCAGATTGCTAAAGTTTATAAATGTAATAAATGTGTCTGTCTTAAGAACGATAAACTTGAAAAGAAAATTGTCATAAAAATTCTTAATGATTACAATCACCTCTCTCTGGGTAATTTTTTTGTCTGATATGTCATTTACCAAGCCAGCTTCCCATAGTATTCCAGTGGATGTTGTTTGTCTATTTGTTAATTTGTCTTATTTCCGTCATCACTTGTCTTTGATTTTCAGAGATTTTTATCGCATTTCTAAAGGATTGTCCTTTTAGTTAGGACCTTTGATTGTCTCGAAAGGGGATGGTCCACCGACAGAAGATCTTACATTGATGTTCACTATATCAGTGGAGTTCTGAGTTTAAGCTACCTGTATAGCCCAAAGTTTGAGATTAAGTATATATACTTCGCTTTTCAACCTCCAGCGGGAAGTTGTCTCAAGGATTAAGTAGGGTGATACGTTATATAATTCAAACAATAAACATAGTTCTGATGCTGTGCACTGAATGCAAACGATACAGGCAGCAGTCAATCAATTAATCAATCAATCAGTCAATCAATCATCAATCAATCAAGGAATCAGTGAGCCAGTCAGCCACTCAATCAATCAATTTACCAAATAGTAAAATATCAGTCAGTTTACTGTGTTTGTTGGCCTTTCGACCTCCAGGGGGTGGTTATCTCGCCATATCGTTAGCCTGTCAGTTAATCAGTCTTTTTAATCACTCCGCCTGCTCGGCTGTCTGTCTATCGTCATGCTTGCCTGACTACCTATCACCATCGTTACAACACAACATATAGACAAATGTATGTAAACATGTTATTAATTCAAACAATGACTGATGGTAAATTATCATAGAAATGAGTATTTAACATATGAACATCCGTACTATTTTAACCTTTTTCTTTTAGCTCTTCAGAGAATAGATTCCTGTACTGTCAATCAAAAGAAACGGTTAAAACAATTTTCTGTGTTGTCGAAACAATGTCATTTCTGTCAAATATATGCAAGGGTTTCCAGACGATTAAAAATCTGGAGCAGAATCACACGAGCTGTAAACATCGATAATGTTCTAATAAAATAAAACAACCACAACAACAGCAACAACAACAACAACAACAAAAGCGTCAGAAATGTTCCAGAGCTTTTTTCTTAAAACAAAACATGAAGACTTAATAGCAGCTTGATTGATTTCTGCGTTGCTAAAGAAATTCGTGCTTCTGTTGAAGACCTACCGTCAAATTCGTGTAAAAACACTGCCAGATGTCACTTGAGACTTGTTAAAGAAACGATAGTTACATAGACGAGAACGACAGAGAGATTAAGATTCATAGGAGGGATTCTCGGAGAAGACGGAAAGAAACAATACTCCTCCAGACAATGGTATCATCTCGATTTATCTATTGTATTATTATTTTGGCTGACATGCATAGGCGTGAGAGATCGATTTGGCAAAGATTCGCTCACTGTATTCACAATGAAATTCTTTTCCAGTATGACCAATGTAGTGATATGGTAACCCATATCACATTGCCCTGGACACAGACTAGGCAGTTCTTTATCATGACATGGTAATTATTACCACCATACAAACCCTGACTCGTCTACACCTTCTTTTAATTTGCCACTGATATTAGTGACATTGCTTGTAGACTTTGAAGTGATACACTTTGGGCGACTATTGCGACAGCTCTTAGTGCATCAATATCTGTGACGTTTTTGTAGGCTCTGCGATCTTATATGTAAGGGGTTCAGCAAAAACAAAGCACATGGTGAAAATTTTCGATTTTCAGTTATTAGTAGATTCTAAAACCCTATATATCTCTGAACAAAATGCAGTTTGAATTTATTTTGTAAATAGCTTCATTAGATGCTGAGATATTGCATTTTTAATGACGGGGGACCACAATGCTGTGGAAATGAGAAAAACAAAGTTAAAGATTTCACTTTTATTTTTTACACATTTTGGCATAAATCTTCACACAAACATGGCATATTCAACTCGTACCAAGTCAAAACAGCTGTGCAGTTATCACAAATGAACAACATATATGTGAAACGACAAATTCCTTGTTAAACATAGTTTTTCAAGATTTCATAGTATTATGTGAATCGCTGGCGGCCTATGTCTGGAAGCGATTTAGATTCGCCTGTGCACTTTAAAGATTGGATATCAATCTAGATATATGATGTGCAGCACATTAATGGTGTCAACCAGATCCAGAATAGTAAAAGGACAAAGACAAGAGATACACTACGTCTCTATCGATCTCATGCAATTTTATCTCCTAGCAGAAGGTCTAGATCTAAATTCAAGTGTTGTTGACTTGAATAGATCTATAGATCTAGACCTAGATACTCGTATCGCCTCCATTATCCGATTCCCGTCAGCGTTGGTGCTATCTCCAGTGAAAAAATTATTCACAAGTTCCTGCAGCTGGCTCTCTCATACAATTCCAGTAATATTACATCTTCTGACTTCACTTAACAGAGAGGCAATCGTTTGACATTCAGGCTCCGCTGAAGTAGCCGGTCCTCCATTTTTCTTGTAAGCAAACACGTTAGCAACTGCCCAACGTCGTGAGATTATTTATTTTAAAGTATTTAGAACCTTAATAAATACTCTTCAAACGCTTAAACAGAAACTCAACAACGTTGTTTTCAATGTGCAGGAGTCTGAACGAGCAGGGCGGAATAGGACACAGTAATGATCAGGAGAATTGATGAGAAAGAGAAAGCACTGGAATCACGGACGCTAAGTAGATCCACATGCCCACTACTTTTAGTTCAGTTTGAAAGAACAAAAATAGAGTGGATATTCATGTGCACTACTCATTAGTGTATATCCTTGTTTATACTCTTCATTTTGGCATTGGAATATGGTGACCTAGTCCAACAGGCGAAGTAATCCGTTATGATACTAGGATTTTCGTGATGTTTTCGATGAAGTGGCTTCAGAAAATCCTTTCAAAAATACTTTCAGGTATTGAATTTCAACATAACCTTTTGTGGGATGAAAAACATAATAGTTTAAGGAACCACTTTATTGCCAAAATCTCAATAGGCCTAAGTTTTTTTTGTTCATCATTATTCGAAATGAATGCCAGCGACACGTACAGTGTTTTCGCTGAACACCTCACATATTTGGAAAAAAACATGTTCAGAATATATTTTTGTCGAAGTCATAAATCATCACGACTACAAAATCCGTTATTCGCGCTTAATAAAAACCATGAATTCTGATATAGAATTTAGAAAAATCGTATAATGTATAAGTGAACAATAAAATCGAACATATTTCTCCATGTAAAGGCGTAGCCGGCCATTCACTGTAGTAGAAAGGACCAGAAAGCTCCGAGTGTTGAAACAGTCCATTTTATGAATGCATTCAAACAGACACCGTCCCCCATCTCCCCTCCCC
>JBCEWB010513924.1:1239-19032 GCA_039654565.1 Peronia peronii | reverse complement strand
AAGCATCTTGCAGGTCTTGCACTTGGTGAAACTATGCAGGTAACGATAGTGCTCATATGTGCCAAAAATGAAACTGGTGACATCTGAATTTAGCACCTCTGTGACCCTATTTTAAGTCCCACGTTTTGGCAAAGGGTCATTTATATTAAAGTTAAATATACATACCTTGAGGATCCTTGACTTGATGTGCCAAATTTCGCAGAGCTGCAGCAAAACTTGATGCTCTTGAAGTAGCAAGGAGTGCAGTAGCTGCTGTGGAGGTATGACTATTACTTGGTGATGACTGATTTCTCTGTGGCAATGAACTAGATTTCAACTTTGATAAGCTCAGATGTGCCTTACCACTGGGAGGAAAACCTAATGAGAAAGGGAAAAATTTATAAGCTCACTGCTACTTTTTTTTGTAACACAGTTACAGTTGTTATAACAATCAAATAATCAACTGGAATAAGATCTAAGATGTCTAAACTTGTCATAAATAAATTCCCGTTTTCAAAAATTCCATGACAAATGAACAGATTAAACCAATGAAAAGATAGATAATTAGATTTATCCAACAATCATGAGTGACAATAAGTTGAGATCATTTCTAATTCAGCCATCTAGAATATCATTCATTTGGCAAAAACACTGCAGTCAAATTTCAAAGGTCCACAATCCAGAGAATGGCCATACCATGGTTGGAATCATCAGTTCCATCTGCAATACTTAGATTGCTATCCTCATTGATCAGATTTGTTGGGAGCTCTTGGCTCTGGAAAAAACAAATAGTGACAAACTTTATCAATATAATATTATAATACTACGATATACAGATGTGCATCACAGACATAAAAATATTGCAGCAAAAGTTAGATGAATAAACTCAGACAGAATTATAATGTATATGAGGTTCATAACAGTATTGTATCATTATCAGACTAACCTGCAACATGTAACATGATCTGACTCACTTACTCATTACTTGATTTTCAGTTTGCAAACAAAATCCATGCACAATGCTTTTAAACTTCTTTATTTTCATTCATCCAGATTGACAGACTCAAGAGTTCACTCATAAGATGTCAACAAATGTCATCTCTTACTAGTAGTGTAAAAAAAAAAAAAAAGGAAGCTTTAAAATTCACAGAGATGGAAGTTATTTCTACATGCAAAAACTTAGTAAGATCATGCAAATAATATTTAATAAAATATTTTACTGTTAATTAAATCAGAAATAATTTTATAACTGCAACTTCCAAAGAAGAGTTTCACTGGATAATTTGTAAGTAACCTCATTCTGACTTAGGTCAGAACAATTACATTAGAAATACATGACAAATTATTTCCAATATTAACTTGAAGAGACAAAAGTGCACACTGCAATGAACTTAATAACTAATATATCGTCCCTGTAAGTCTCTAAACGCGTTGGTCTGCAGAGGCGAATTTTACAAGAGAGACAAAGAACTAAATAAATCGAAGTGAAATAATGAATCATGTGTTTAGATCACGTGACAAAATGTGTAACTTTTATTGGTTCCATGGATTTGATATTTATAAAGGAGGTGGGGGAAACCCATTCTAATTTAATAAAGCCAAAAACGTCATGACCCAGTTTTCCGAACTTGTGCATTTAGAGACTTACAGGGACGATATTACTGTGAAATCAGGCATCTAAATTTATAGTTCTAGTTTACAAGACATTTGACTGTAGAATACTGATTATACTTTCATATAGACCACGATTCAGAGAGCCATGTGAAAACTAGTAACATCCTGTCTTATCAAAATTTTAAACAAGAGAAAGTTTTAAACAATCATAAGATGTTTCTTTTGACATACCCCCTAAGCCCCAAAATTGAGTCAACACTCCCAAAATAAAATTTAAATGTTTTCATTCAAGATATAGTTCTATACTTACCCAATAAACTAAAAACATTCTCACTTTTTGTTCAAAATAATTTTCTGCATTCATTAAACAAGGAACAAACAATTTACTACCATAAGACTGAAGCCCTGATCTCCTTGCTGACTTTTTAAGTGGTATTATCTGCAAATATTGGTAGCCATATATAAAAACCCTGATAAGTAGTCATAGTTAACAAGAATTCGGACACCAAGAAAGCAAACAAAAACTTACACTATCATGAGCGTCGGAGCTGTTTTCCTCTGTATGATGTTGGACAGTCCAGTTGTATTTGCGAAGTTCCACTGGCAGGCCCAGCCGTTCAAACTCAGTATACTGGTGAGTCAGACTAAAGTGGCAGGATGCACAAGCTCCTACACTCTCTCCCCCCCACATGACTAGCGCATTAGGAGGTGCCTTGTGCTCTCTCAGGAACAGAAACTTTTCTACCTCCAAAGAACGCATTTTCTTGCGCGGAACCATCATACCACACACGAAACAAACAAATTCATTCAATGTATATTTGCGAAGCCAGCGATTCTTGTCAGCTGTTCCTTTTGATTCTTCATAGTCCCGCCACTGATTCAGAAGACTATAGTAGCAGTATGAACATGTTATTACAGTGCCCTCCTCTGTAATTGGCTCTGCTCGAGGAGCTGGAGAGTGATTAGCCAAAAATGGAAAAAAGGGTGTGGTAGACTGACTGCTGGCACTTTTAGCTTCATGTCTTATTGGATAAGAATACAGTACCTGAGCTTTGGGCAGGAGACATTTTTCACCACACAGAAAGCAAACTTTCTTTGGCCGCTCAATGGCTTGTTGCAAAGGATGTGGGATGCTGAGGACAGTGCTGGAGTGTTGTCTGGATTCTGTACTATGATGCCTGCTTGGTGGGTCTGGGGCAGAAGCAGGGACATTTCCTCCAGATGTGAAGGATAGTTGAGAGGAATGATTAAAGGAAACTGATGACAATGAAAGGCCTTGATTTTTGACTGCAGTAGGACTTTTACTGACATCTATTGCCAAAGGCTGTGTCCCTGATTTTGTCATGCCTTCCATTTTTACAATATCACACTTTACATCCTGATCAGCTGAGGACCTACGATTCACGGATGCTGCCGTGGAAGATAATGAGGGAGGTAACAAAGAATATCTTCGTTGAAGAAATGGCACTTTCTCACTGTCATAATGTTGCCACTGCGCTTGTAAATTACTGTAACAACTGACACAAACTTGCACAGATCCATCCGGATTAAGAGGACGGGCACCATGGGGCCTCCTCAGTTCCCTCACAAAGGGAAAGTATATTTGATCATTTTTGCCATTTACAGGTGCTGTAAAGAGTGAGCATATTTTTGATGAGGACCAGGATTTGCCACACAGGTAGCAGACTTCTCCTGAGCTGCTCAATGAATCAGATCCAGATCCAACAGTGATATTTGAATCATTGCTGTAGAATGATGAATTCACTTTATAGATCCTAGCACTATTTGGTGTTCCATGATGTTCATAAGAAAGCCACTGGTGACATAATGAGGAAAAGCATCGATCGCAGACTTGGCACACACCTTGACTACTTATTGGTGTTGCTGCTTTAGGTGGTGTAAGTTTACTTAAGAACGGAAAGAAAGGTTCGCTAGTGACATGGGGCATGCTGGAGATAAATTTTGCTGCTACTCCTTCACTTTCAATTCCACAAGTGTAGCAAACAAAACTAAAATCATCCAAGTTTGGTTTTATATTTGCCACCTCTCTCCCACCTTTTTCACCTCCACGATTACTTTTACTGGAAGTTTTTGAAGATTCAGCTTTATAAGGCACTGACAAATCCAGCACTCTTTCTCCATCATCTTGGTTATTTGCCTTTCTGCTTGCCCGAAAATCTGTGTCACCACCTACAGCACTTCCATCTCTCGAATCTGGAGATAGAGGAGCACAACTATCCCCACAAGACGGCTGATACTGCAAACCCATAACCTGAGCCATGTATTCTCCTTGAAGCTTCATTTCGGCTCCTGTGAATTGACCATCATCAACTCGCTTTAACCAATAGAGGCGCTTAATAGCTGGTGTATTAGAACGCTCATAAGATTCCCATTGTTGTGTGAGAAATGCATAACATACACTGCAGCTGTCCACAATGCCATCAGCACCGGGAATACGACTTCCCTTTGGTGGATCATGGTGCTCCAAAAATGGGAAAAAGGCATAATCTTCACAAGGACGACTATGAAGCTGGAACTCACCTCCCAAACTTCCACAAACAAAACAAACTATTCTGCTGGGCATTTCTGCTTTCTTTTTGATATCTCTGACAATGATACATCCAGTGATGAATTAAGACTCCAGACATTCACTATCTGCCTGCCATATGTCTTCTACGTCTGATGATCTGGAAAAGTTTCAGGAAAAAAAACAATATCAATGATCAACTCATCAAGTATCAAACGCATGATACTATCAGATCCCAACTGAAGAATTTGAATGTAAGTGCATAAGCTTCAACATATATTATACATGCTCATATATTTTGTTAAATAACATCTTGCTCTTTATTCAGGTACAAAATTGTTCTGTTAACTTTGTAATTCAGAAATTATCATTTTGACTCTGCAAGATGGTAGTCAATAACTTCGTGATGAAGTCCTTGACACTAGATCAAGATCTATTATTTTTATAAAAAATTTTGAGTTTACTGCCCTCTCCAGAGCAGCAGCTCTTCATTCACAAAAGGCTGTTGCTATTTGGACACAGGTCCACTTAATATTACTTTACTATCCGGACTTGAATCTATTTCGAGTGTTATGGGTTTACGAAGTATCCTAGTGGGACCACTTTTCGCTGCACTAAGCACACAGTGAGAGAAAACAGACCAAATACAGGTAGTCGTCGACTTACAACCTATGTGACTTATGACTGATTGACTTTATGACCATCTAGCCGGCAGGCATCACTCTTGCTTTTTGAAGTTTTTCACACCTGTAATTTATCTTTTGTATTTTGCACGTAATAAACGATCTCTACTGTGGTATGCAGTGTTTGACATAACCCTTAAAGGTGTTAAAATTTAAAGAAAGATGAAAATGATGTCTAATGAATGAAAATGAAATAACGGGTATTGCAGGGCTGTCAGTGCAAAATCGAGCCAACCCCTGGACTTAGTCGGCCGGCATACGAAATAATACATACGACTAACATTTCATCCCACAAAAACCTAATCACATACAAAAGCAAACTGAATGCTTTGTCATATTGAAAAACAATAAAAGAAATTCTAATCGAGACTAATGTCAATGATGAATAATACTGATTGGCAGAATGGTACTCCCACAAGAGAAGTGCACCTAATACAGTACAAACATTAGATCTAAATCCCAATTGTGGTCTAATAGAGTAGTGACTAGCAATATCATAATATAAATCTAGTTGATGTAAACACACCAAACCATTTAAATGATCACACTGACAGGTCACACTGCAATTTTATAGATGTCTAATCACGAAAGAAAATCCATCCAAAGTTAGATCTGGATCTACATCTAATGGCCTCAAACACTGTCAAAGGACCAGGACTCCCCTCCCCCTCAGAATAATCAGGAGAAGCACTCTTTAAAATATGTTTTTCAAAACATTCTAAACTGTAATAACTAATGACTTTTAATATCCACCAATATTCCACTCCCTTCCATCAGCTATGTAGGCTACAAGATAAAATTTACAATGCATTCCCGGATGTGGCTAGGGATCTTTTTCCGCCGAGTTGCCAGGTCTGCATTTCTCTTACGTCAGTCATTTTCACCTGGGCCAACATAAATCCAATCTCGTAATAACCCTGCTTCGGTTATGGTTCTGTACTGGATATTTGTTAGCAGAGAAAATACTGTAAATTTAGTAATACTGGAGATTTCAACAATCATGAGTGCCACATCAGAACCCCGGACCACCGCGAATCCCGGATTTTTGCGGATCCCCGGAACTCTTGACAGCCCTGGTAATGAGCTGAGAAAATCTTGATTAAAATATGACTTCATTGTGACTACAATATCATTACATAGCATAATATAAACGGTAATTTACCACAGGCCGACCTATGACCAGATTGCTTTACGATGAGTCAGTCGTAACCAAATCACACAAAAAGTAAACATGAAAACACACCATGCAGTAAAACTAGTCTCTTCAGGACCCTTATGTAACCTAGAAGTATTTCAAATTTGGAATATGATGAAAATGTGGCACCCAAATCCATGAGGGATAGTTGACTGTAACCGGGTGCTTATTACAGGGGTATTTCTAAAAAATAGCTCCTTGTCCTTATAGTAAAAAAAATCTATCTGGACCTGGATCCATATTGCCACTTCGTTCACAAAATGGATTATAAATGAAGACAGAGGAAATTATTTTTATTGCACTACTTTCTCCTCATACATATGAACTTGTAATTTAGGCATATTAGCATCCATATCTATGATTGATTCTATCATTCTACAGTCCTGGCACATGATTATAAATGTATACACCCCCTCGTTTCAATGTTGAGTCTCTGATATTAGAAAATATGATTACAATGAAATGTCATTATCCATCATTTGCTGTAGATATCTCGACAGCTAGTGCAGAGCTGACTAGATTTACATTTTTATTTTGGTCCACTCATTCCATTTAAAATTAAGTTGATAAATCTAGACTCCCAGTAATAGAGATCTGAATAATCTTATCTAGAAATTAACTTCTCACATGAAAAAGTCAACTTGCACTGTTCTCCACATTTCACCAAGTAACAAGAACAGCAATAGAAAGTCTATGATGAGATAACAATAGATCTAATAATAATTATAGATTCTTGATATAGATCTAGATGTAAGCCCTTCATATAGATCTAAATAGTAATAACAAAGAAAATTAGCAGACAGAAAGTGCATGGAACAGATCTAGACTCTAGCATCTTATTCCAGACTAAAGAACTGCAGTTGAGAGATCTTCCTTTATGAGGAGAGGACAATAACAAAAAACTGCTTCACCATGCCATTGTTTGATTGTTATCTATCTTGATCTAGACGTACACCCAGAATCTAGATCTAGATTAGATCTGGATCATGATTCTCTTACACGATATTAAAAAAAAAGCGGTGTTTTTAGGCTTCGAGTAGTTCGAGACCAGCATTTCTTGGGCCGTCTGTTACTATCGATAAATGATCAACACTGCAAATCTGCCAGTTTTGTAAATGAAACAAAATATCTGTTAACATACAAAGATCCATGTAAGCCTGATCGATGGCCGGCCGCAGAACTCGGGATGTAGCTATGCATAGCTACAAGTAGAGTTACATGGGCCTCCGCCATTTTGTGATTAGCCTTGAAGAGGAGCGATCAATAGCAGTCCCATAATCCTTTTCGAATTACCGTGTAGCAGACCGAACACTCGGAAAACTACTGAGCTTTTTTTTTTCCCTTATCCCAACCTTGACACAATTCCCAGATTGACCGTGACGGCTGTCCACATTTTTTTATGGTGTATAAGTCTGTATCTAATTCATTTGCATAGATAACAAGTTATTTTACACTGTCTGTCGGTTTTTAATGCTTATTCTCATATAAGTAGAGTCGCAAGACCTCAGTCTATTAATACTGCCCCGTATAAAATCGACCCATTTCTTTGCACAGAACTTTCGTCCGACTTGTTTTCTTTTTCTGTGCCAATTCATAATCGTATGGCAATTTCCACTTAAATGAACTTTCACATGATGAGGACAATAGTGATTAAATGGCAGATAAATAAATAAACTGAGAGAGACTCCAACTCGTCCTCATTATTATTTGTTTTGGCGTTGGGTAGAATGGTAATTTAAGAAAGTGATTCAAAATACGGTCAGTAATATGACTATCTGATACTGTATGAATTTCACAGCATCAGAATACAAGCTTTATTAATATGTTACATTAAAGCTTACTAGCTATTGTATGATTATCTTGTGTTTTTTATATCTCATCATATGCTGAGGCTATTACAAAACAAAAATGGCAAAATAAGATACTCTTTTGACAAACATGACAGACTCAGTAGGTGCCCTTATAGTTGAATGCATATTCTTATCTCTATATAAAGCAAATATAATTATACGGGAAGGGAAATGCACAAAATGGCTGATAACAGATTACATATAAGACAAGCACTGATAATGAGATGACATGCCAGAAACATGTTCAAAATCAATAACCCTAAGAGTGTCAGTCATTGAAACTTTCCAAGTAGGTGAAAATTCAATAACTCACATCTGGACTTAAATGGCAGTATAAGATAGGATGCCTTTTAATTGCTTCCATCCTAAGTCATTTGCAAAGTCATTCAAAGATAAAGTATCTAGTGAGCGAGTCTTTTTTACTTTGATCAGATTGGCCCTTGACGCTTCTGAGGCTAAATAGTTAAGCCTAATGAGAAATCTAAAGACTTCTGCCAGATAGCAATTTCCTACCTAGAACACAGCCTGGATAAAAAAAATGTAGAAACAAAGAAAGTAAAAAGAAAGAAAGAAAGAAAGAAAGAAAGATAAGAAAAAGGAAGAAAGAAAGAGCTGGCAATCTTCTCATTGTTGTTTGAATAATATAATATTATTTTGTGTATATTTTTGTTAAAATAATTTTATTTTTAATCAGTTCACTTTAAAACACTAACTAAGAAAGCTGGCAAATAAATCTTTCTATAATACAGAAACACAATGGAAAAAAAAAACCTCATAAAAATAACAGTGCAGACTACTGACATGCTGCGAATACTGTGATAAAAATAATAAGCCCTCACTCCACAAATGCACTTTCACATTCAAACAATGCCATCTTTTTAAGTTTCATTAACATTTTAATTTTATTCAGGTTGAATACAGTATAGCAAACATGTACACATAAATTAGAACATTCCACCACCATACTCAGAAGTCTGGTGACAAATAAAAGCAGTGACATAAAAAACAACATGTGAAATACAGCGGAGTCCACTCAACTCTGATTAAACGAATTTCTGATAAATTGAAGCAATAGATTAAACGAGAGGGCTTGAACTTAAGATACACGCCAAATTCGGAAGCCATAGTGTGATTTCTTTATAAAGGGAAATAATCCTGTAATAAAATAATTAAAATAATGCCTCATTAGTCATTCGAGAATTCATGTGTCAATATGTCACCTCTAGAGTGTGGCCCGGCCCTTTGTTTAGTTTTTGTATTTGGCCCGCACTAAAAAAACTTTGGGCACCCCTGTCTCAGGATGTCAAAACTAGGCTGTTTTGTTTTCTCAAAATCAACAAAATTTGAATAAGTCTTATTTCAGTAGTCAACTCATAATAAGTGAAATGATGAAATGTGTGCTAAACTAAGAATCAAGATATCATGTACCACTTCACTGCTAACAATGGTACGAAAACATCTTATAAGGTGTTTTTCATGTACTAAAAGATGTAGATATATGTCCTGCTCCAAACAGGTCACTGGCTCAGTCCACTGCTGTCACTCATGCATATTTGACTCCACCCACTTGGCTCCAGCCGACCATGGACCAATAGGCGTCCGTTCTCTTCTTTGCCATGAGCAATCCACAGCATCGGTTGTTACTGAATGTTATGCTTGGTTTGGAATCTAATCGCTATCTCTTAACATTCCTTCATCCACAGCCCCTATCCACGGCATGCGGCATCTATCAAAAGATTCCATGTATTGATATGAACCACCCTGGCCAGTGGTTGGAACACCCAAGTGTCCTTTTGCCTCAAGCTGTTTCCCCCGTCTAATTTTTCTAATATCTATGTCTAGATCCCCAATCTAGCGATATTTAGAAATGAGAAGTGAGAGAGAAATGAAGAGGGACAGAATGAGTTGGGTAAGCTGGAGAATTAGTGAGTGGGTGAATAAATAAATGGGTGCACGAGTTGTCAAGTGATTGACGGGAGTGGATCTGTATATTGGTCCTAGGTCTCTCTCCTGTTTCTGTGTGATTTTAGGTGGAAATTCTGAATGAAATTTAGAATGTATCTCTAAAGTTGTAACAGCTTGCTGGCAACTTTTGGATCTGAAGAATAAAGAAAGAAAGAAAGAAAGAAAAATTCGCAGCAAGGACAGCACTAATAAGGTCCTTCAGCAAATGGATTCTCAATTCTACTTCAACCTTGTCCACCCTTTTCCCCCAACAACATTTCGGCCTTTTCTATATTCGGTCACAGGAGAATATACTGTCCACTTGTTTTCAGGTCAACTGCTTTTTCATTTTCCCTCTTTCCACCGATTCTTTCTCTCTCTCAGACACACACATACACAAAGTCATCAGGGTTTTTGTTTGTTTCAACTTCAGAGTTGTTCCCACCAGAGAATCTTTTTACACCACTTTGTGGTATTCTGGAAAGGTGACGTCATATTACAATAACAGAAGGCAGGCAGAGGGCAACTAACAGAAATGGGAAAGGGGAAGGGGATAAAGGGTGAGTGTCTGTCTCACTCTCGGTCTTAATTTACGGTTGACTGATGCACAGTGGGTGGGATCAGCGGAGTGAGTAGGGGATATTGATGGTATCATTGGTGCTTAGCACAGGACTGCAAAACTGGTTAGCAGTGAAGAGGTTAACATTATTCAACTGAACTGACACGACAAGATTTGGAAATGAGTTATGAAAGGTTATGTGGTGATTCTAAATGTCAAAGGATGTGGGATGCAAATTCTCATCTCACAGAAATAAACATAATATTCCAATTTAATACATGTAGGGACCATTTCCCCCCCCCCCCACCCCCCCTCTTTTTCTTTAATGTATTAACAATAGCAATGTTTTCTATAAAAGAGTAGTCTAGAAGACATTTATGATCTTCACTAGCACAACACCAATACAAGGACCAGTACCTGCCAGTCACATAAAAAAAAAAAAAAAAATCAGCCTGTTTGATATATTATTTATATACATAATACACGTATATCTATACTAAACAAATTCTGTCCGTGGATTAAGAAAAATACATTGTACGGTGTCCCACTTGAAGATCTTATTTGTTTTCGTGGGTTTTTTTTTGCCCAACTGTTTCAGCTTTTATATATTGGGTCTCTGAGTCAAGAAAAATTCAATATATGCATCATAATAAATGCAATATTAGATTATAACATTACATACATTCATTATTATCATACTGCTACTGCCTCTGAAACACTTGGAAGAAAAAAAAAAGAAGAAGAAGAAAAAGAGCAAAAAAAAAAATAATAATAATAATAAACATAAAAGAATGACATTTTACATTCTATTCACATTATGAAATTTGGTCAGACACCAATATTTCAGGAACAATCTTATCACAACAGAAAGTGTTCTAAAATGGTAATGACGAGGTTGGTAAATTCCCTGCAACACCCAATTTCAGTTTCTGCATGTGATTGAGGGCTCTAGTGAGAAATTGTCTCACGGTGTTGATTTCCATCAGTGTCAGATAATTAAGCTGGAGGGAGAGAAAAGAAATATTGTACATATACGTGTAGTAATGTTGTACTATTCATCTGAAACAAATACATATGTGCACTTGAGCATGAAAGCATATGCAACACAGACAGACAAATATTTTATTATATTTCACAGTACAACTTTTAAATAGATTTCTCACTGAAAAAAAAAAAGACAACTGAATCTCATTTTAAAAATAAAAGCACATTCTATTTTTTTACTCCACTGAACGTTCTTGGCATGCAACAGCTGGATTTTTCATTTTGGAACCCTTTTTTTAAATTTAAAAAAAAAAGAAAAAAGAAAAAAAAAAAAGCACCGAATACCTTACAGACATGAAATAAAAATGATTTCCCATTTGATGTGGACAGTCCTATACAGAATAAATATCATTCACATAATTACACTTTTCAAATATTTTCATTTCTAGTTATACAGTCAACTACACCTGAGTCAAACCCTTATGAGTCGACTTTCAGATGAGTCGAACTTTTTTTTCTTCGAACGGATCCCGGCCTTCTTTACTTTACTAAAAATTATACTGATGAATTGAGGTCGACTCATCCGTATTCACATCTTTTTGTCCTGTCCTCATCCTTATAAGATCAAAGGAAAAAGCAATGTTTGAGTCGATGTAACTAATCTCAGCTTGCGTGGTACTTCATCTCAACATATTTATGCTCCTCCCATTGCATGACAACACGACTATACGTAAACTTCAACTGTCAAACTGATTCACTAAACAGGACTAAACCCTGCCTCAGGCTATGTGATCAGAGGCCGACCGGCCATTGTCTCTTCCTCTTTTTCACACCTCATCCACAATCTACCGTGTCTGGCGGCGGATGTTTCGTACTCACACCGCACACCCCTTCCCCGCTGTGAAAGTGTCATGCAAATTCACAGGGGGAGGGGGGGGGGAGGAAATGTAGTGTAGGTGAGCGTCTTTGGTGTGGGGAATTCTCCGGACGCACCATGGTTCACACGTGGACGTTACCCCGAGAAAACTCCAGGGAGTTGGCCGTTTGTTCTTCTCACTGCGGGTAACTTGCTCACCCAGACTGGAGGCTGGCAAGGAGTTGAACCCCTCCCCCCCCTCCCCCTTATTCTTACTCCCGATTTGGCCAATTAGGTCTAGACACTTTTTCACTAAGCCGGTCAAAATGAGAACAGTGAGGTACTGCACCCTCCCTGCCCTGCCCGCAGATAGATTCATTGCATGTAATATTTATCATCTTGAAACAGACCTAGTATGGAGTGTAATACATGTACAGTGTTTCATAACATGAAGCGGTGGGAGGAGTGTTGGAGGGTGACGAAGCTGTGTGCAGAGATCATGTTGAGTTGAAAATGCATGTTCAGGAGGCAGGGTTGGGAGCGGTGGACATTATCATTTAACATGACAGTGAAACTTAAACAGTGGATGACAACGGGCGTCGATAATAATGCATATGTTATATCATTATATTAAATTCAATCAAATGCTAGGTCCATCTTATTGAAAATGAATAGAAGAGATCAAATTTGATGCTCGATGAAAGAATGCGTAAGGGGACCTAATCATTATGATGCCTGACAATAAGTCATTCCCAATAAGTAGTGTCTATTTTTAGTTTTATAGTCTTTAGTGACATACAGATGAGTCGAACTACAAATGAGTCGATCCTATTTTTCCTCCCCCACCAACATCGACTCATCCGTATTCCACTGTATGTGGTGCAATGAAAAGTGAGATAAAGAAATGGAAATGCATCTCTTTTGAAATGAATTTTGTAGGACTTTACGTTTGCACTGCATCAGTAAGAATATCAGAATTTACATGGCGATATCTAGAAATATTTATTTTTACATATATAGTGCAACCAGGTAAAATTAGTTGGATGTTGAAGGTCTAATTGAAAAAAAAAAAAGAAAAGATTTATTGACTATGGGTTTACAGGAGTTAAGTTTCAGCATAAATATCTTGACAAAGGCAAGTTATGGACTACAGTGCACGAAAAACTCGAATTTCTCAGGGATCAAAAAGGGTATTCGATATTTCTGTGATGGCCTTTTTTACAAAGGAATAGAAGGACTACTTAGGGTTTTATAATTGTGTTGACATTAATGTGGTCTGATCTTAACAGTATTCTAGGAATTAGTGCCCCTCAGTTCATCTACATGACATCATCTATTGTGTTTTGGACAACGTGTTACCATCCCGCCATGTCACTGTGTATGCATCGCGTCATATAGGCTATGGTTATCCTTGCAATACAGACAGTGTATATGGCCTAGTCCACCATCCTGTTCAATTACCACACCACCTCTTCCAGTGATTCATCTTCAATGAGGACCAAATTTAGACCTATTCTGTACACTGCCTACCTACCCTTATCTAGATAACATCCACCAGGAGGCTGAAAGACATATAAAGAATGTAACCTACCCTTACCAGTTACCACTCCCGCAAGCTTTTTCCTTATCACTAACAGCCTGGGATAAGCAAGGCCAGACAAAAAAATGGTCCTAATCAGACATTCTGTTGCTTTGAGATCCGATAGATGATGATGAAATTGTTTGAGAAATGTGGGTTAAAAAAATATAAAGAAAGCAGGAATGTAAATGGGGCCAATAACGGCATTCAACACATGATTACGCGTCTAAGTATTTTGTGCTTGACTGCAAGATTTTTTCATCAAGTGAATTTTCCAATTCATTTTACCTTGTCCTGCAGACTTTCTCTTCTTACCCTTTGAGAGCATGACTGTATGAATCAAATTTACCCAACTTTAACAGTGGCTCTCACACTCACCTTGGCATGCGATGCTTCACTTTTGATGAAGACATCAATACTGCTTCTGAGCTTAGCAATTCGCAAGTCCCAAATGTCTTTAATCAAGGTTCTAACTTCATCTGCTCTGGGAATGTCATCTGTTGCACTGGAAGAAAACAAGGATAAACGATAACTAACAAAGACTCAAAAGATCTTATCTAAATTTAATACCTGATGTGGCATATCCAAATCTTTTAATTGAGAACAAATGTCATGTCAATCGCTGTCATGTCAATTTTGCTCAGGACACTAAAACTGGTATTAATTGGCAAATCTTACTTAAACTGGTAAAAAATACTACTGGCACAAAGCGTACAGGACATATTCATCATGATATTTAGTTTTGTTCTTCATCATTCTAATGGAAATTATATTAAGTTAAGTGCTCTTTATTATCACCTTAATGAATGAAGGAAAGGGTAGGATGCGACAGGGTTGCCTTGAAGAATAAATAAGAACTACGGTACACATAAACGTGTATGATTTGATGGATGTTTACAAGGATATCCTAGTGTCTGTTCACCGACTTGCTGGGTATACTGTCCTTGATCTGTTTACTAAACTGTAGGGTCTCATCTCAATACATCACACTAGGTCTCTGCTAAATCTTTTTTGCTGCAAGGATCAAGTCTTGATGATGATGCTTTTTTTCCTCTATCCATACATCAATTTACTCTAATTTCCTCTCCCAAAAATATATTTTATTATTATTTTGATGGCAAGAATTAAGGTTATTGATTTCCTAAATGTCCACTGATTCCCATATTTTTGGGGTTTTGTTTTTGTTCGACAACAAATTTTTTGTCATTGAACTTTACTACAATATTTCTGTTGTACTACCTGAAGGCCTACAATGATGACTTAGCCTCTCTTATTATTTTTTTTTTTAACCCACAAGAACTATATATCTATTCTCAAAATAGCATAAATAGAGTTCTGCACAATTTACCACTAGTGAAAACTATATTTTAACTGATCTTCTTATACATATAACGGCCAGAAATATGCACGTTTCAGATTTATCATTTTCTTCACCTCCCACATATCACCAATTCAGGTGTTAATTCTCAATCACAAATGCTTGTCCCCTTTCTAGATTCACAAGGAGCTTGTGCCACAGACTGACTACATTCTTACCGGTGACCAGTCACATTATAGAATTTAAATTTTCTATTGTCAGGTGTTTTAGTATTTTATTTTTGCCCAACAGAGACTTTTCAGAAAAAAAAAAGAAATGGACTGGATATATTATTAATTGAGCTGATTCTGAAAGCCAGGAGATTCCATCAATTTAACCCCTTCCATTCCCCTGGATGGACTTGTAGATCCCTATAATGTGCTATGCCAAATGTTCCCTTACATATATATGTGATGTAAGGAAACTATCATTCATAAGGACATGACCTGATATTCTGTATTCTAAACCATTTACAAAGCTCCTCTTGTCGCAGTCAGTGCTTTGATGACTTAATAATATTTGGGCATTGAGAACCATTCCTCTTGGCCAACTTGAATAAAATCTTTTAAACCCTATAACAGCAGGATAATTAACATTTTTTAGAAGGAAAGTATTTTCATCTTGACTGTATTTCACTGTCATATATATATTCATGCTACTGTTAAGAAGAGCACATGTTCATCTCCTTTTTTCCACAAATAATCTCAGAATATTTTTAATATAAAATCCACTGACATGAAAATCATTGATAAACACATGAGCTGATGGTATTGTTTGTCCATAACCAGTAAGAGAACATCGCAATATTGATGGATAAATGAACAAACACATGTGTTGCCTACTTACCACTGAAGTAAGAGCTGTGTTATCTCCATATAATAAGCGCTTGGCATTGCAGTGAAAAATCGACTGTCTGCTTCCTCCTGCTTTTTCTCTTTTAAGATCTCTGTTAAAAAAAAAAAGAAGAAAATACGCAGAACTTTTTGTTCTTGTTGCAAGACTGAAAATATTCCAAAGGATTATATAAATCACTTGCATTGTTATTCAACATGGAATGTGACTCAAATACTGTAATTTGTGTTGAAGTTATATGAAATAAAGGTGCATCTGTAATGACAGCAGTCTTTCCAGATCCAGCCAGTTTGGTTCAAGTAGTTTAGCTCTGTTGATGTCCAGCTTTGAGTAACGAGCAGATTCCAAGCTAAATTTCTGTTTTTACTGGTTTCTGACTACACCTAACTTCACATTCAATCCTGAGTGAGTCAAACTTTGGATGAGCTGATCTTCCTTTGTGGAGCGGGTCATGGGGCCTCCTTATTTTACACACACACACAAAAAAAAAAATATGGATGAACCATGAATTGAAACTAACTAATATGTTGTCACTGATCAGTAAATTTTTTTCTCCCATTTCACCCCTATGTGATCCAAGGATGAAACAACACTTGAGTTGATGCAGCTTGATTCCAGCCTGCATGGCACTTCTTCCCTACACATTTATAAGCATTTCTCAGCATCCTATAGTGTGACTATGGATTACACTGTAATAGTGTAAGTCAACACGACTCACAAGACTGGACAGATTGCCACCTCTTGGGCAACATAAGCATGGGTCACTACTCTTTATATCCCCTGTCTCTTCACAGCCATTTCTGTTTTCTGTCTTGATGCCTTGGACTCACACCTCATATGCCCTCCCCACAGTGACTATGTGGTGTATATTGGTGTAAGAGGATAGGAAACATAGTGTCGGCTTTTGCCTTTGATATGGAGACTTCGTGAGTCAGCTTTGTTCTTCCCTGTGGGCAAACCTATCTGCCCATGACATAAAGCTGCTGTCAAGAAAAAAAAAAAAAAAAAGAAAACTTTGTGACCCCTCCTCATTCCCCCCACTCCATCTGATATCTCAGCTTGGCCGTTATACTATGGAGTTAGAAATAAAATGGAACACATGCTGCTTGTCGCCTTTCACATTTTACCTATTAAACAATGGCGGACGCCACATGCCAAACTGAATGCTCATCTTGAGGGCCGAATGAAAGACACCAGATGATCACGGTTAATAGATTACATTTAAAGGGTAATTTGTGATTAAGCAGTTTTTCTGATCCTAAACTATTGAAATAGGAATAAAAAGCAATTTGCCATACAAGGTTACAAACCATACTTTTCCACTTTTTTAAAAGCACAGTTTACCTATGAAACTAAAATGTTGAAAAAGAACATGTAAATAATTCACTATCAATACTTAACATTTATGCATGCATAATTTGTATGAGAAGAGAGAGCTAGAGACATTTTAAAGTGAAACGGATTGATAGAAACATCAAAAATAATGGCGGGTGATTTAACAGACAATGTAAACTTGAATGGAAGAAAAAAAGCCATACTAATTTAAATTAATACTGATACTAAATGAAACGTTTTCCACTAATATAACAAAGAATTCTTCAAGAAGTTCAACAAAAGGTAAAATGAATAATATGTATCATCATTCTTTGTTCATGAAGAACTTCAAAAAGAAATGTTTCTAGCTTTTTTCTCTCTTCCTCAGAAATATGGTCAGAGGTGTAGAAAAAGCACTTTTGGGGGGGGGGGGGGGGGTCAGCTTGAGCCAAACAGGGCCCACTGCTATTTCTAGTGTCTCTACAAATCATGATGTGGCT
>JBCEWB010513813.1:0-19036 GCA_039654565.1 Peronia peronii | reverse complement strand
CTGGTAGGGAAATCCCCTGCCAGGCACGTGCTGACCCCGCTGACCCCATGATTTATTACAGGCCGGTGGTCAGCGCCTGCAATAAACTAAGTGCTATGCTCTCACATAGTCTTGAATGGACTCGAAAACTGCTGAATGGATCCATCTGAAATTTGGCACACAACATTGTTGCATATGGATCTCTGTTCCTATGTACATAAACCCGGAAAAAGCTTATTATCTTTGGCGTTATTCTACAAATGAGGTAATAACTGAATAATAAACTAGCGAGGGTGCTTGATCCGAATTGTACGTTCAACAGTATGATGCGTTCAAAACACATTTCCTTTGAGTAACATTCAGTTTAATCAACCAAAATATCAACATAGAGGTGAGCACGCTTTTTAAGTCATAGGGCCATTTTTTAAAAAATCTCCCTCCCACAGAGGCCATGGGTTCTCTTCTAATATATATATATATATGAACATATATATATATGAATCACAATGATAACAGATGGTGGGAGGGAAAACCATTCACCTCTCACCGTAATCCCATGTGGCCACACTAAATTTTTTTCTTCTCTCATTCTTATGCAGGGGAAGGCAGACCAACACCAAAATTATTAAAATAAAGAATAATGGCCTAGAGCACAAGTTTAATATTTCGGGTAATTTTTTTTACCATTGCCTCTCAGGAGTGGAGGCGGGTATGTACCATCTGCCCTCAAAATGAACACAAAAAGGGGAAACACTTACCTGTTTGCTTGACGCAACAATATTGATGTGTAAAAGTTATATCCATATTTCCTTTGCAGAATCATTATGTTCCACATAACACACTAAAAGAAAATCAGAATGTCTGCTAAGTTCTGTTTTAACACATCAATTTCCTTGACCTGGACAACTCGGCAAGAATATCACCTCAAGATTTCCTAAACAGCATAATAGTCAAAACACACACAGATTTATTTCAACTCTTGTTCACCTGTTTAATTTTGGTCTTGTCATCCTCTGGTGTCCCAATGGTACTCAAACGCAGACTTTGCTTGAACATCTGAGCTCGGGTTTTGGCCTCACTCTTTAAGATCTTGGGCAGGCGACGTTTCTCCAAGGTGTGCCTGTTTATCATCTCCTCCTCTTTGGTTTGGTTATATCGCTTCAAATTCTCCATTTCCTGTGAAACATAAGACATAAAAGACGTGATTCTTGTGTTTTCTCTCTCTCTGATAAAACATGTTGTCACCTCACAGATGACACTCTTAGAGACTGATAACATCAAAATAGTCAGTCGAAAACAATGGAAATCCTAAAGATTCATCACAAAATTCAGGGATATCCATGGCTCTGAAATAGACATATTTATAGTCTCTTGGCCTTATTCGTTTTTGCTATCTTCTACCAATGTATTTAAGAACAGACATGATCAAAGAAACCTGTACATTATTAGCCACATCTTACCAGAATAATGGAAGTCAACTTAGTTGAAAATTTTAAAACAAAACTGTCATTTTGATGAAAATGTTTAACATCTATGCCAGCAAACTGACACAAGAAGACCGTTAATTCATTTTCCATGAACTGAACTGATTTCCAGTATGAATTTCTATGTAACTGTGTTCAGTTGTGAAGAGCCATCATCATGTGGCAAAACACAACTTCATTTTATAAACATGTCTTAAAATCAAGACGATGGTAATTAATCAGATACATAAAAAAAATGGAAAAAGAAACAGTATGAAAGTTTGATACTGAATTAATAAAAGGAAGTGATGTCACTGGCCAAATTTTTTAGCCCGCTTGGCTCTTGATGATGATAAATCAAATTTTCGAGCCCGCTTGGCTCTTGATGATGATAAAAGCTGTACAACTGGATGAAATAAGCCTGATGTCAAATTTTTCATGTAAAGACCTACTGAAACCCAGGGAAAAGGAAAAGAGCATACTTTATAGTAATGAAAAAAAATTATTTTTCTATCTCTCCTATGAGAAGAGATTCCCATTCTGTCTTATTCCTGCAATCTTGTGGTCAATAGAATCCTGTTTTCTCAGCAAAGCTCTCTCTGACAAATAACTCGTGTCACCTGGTCACCCAACAAATGTGTGCATTCATGCTTCATTCATTACCTTCTGGTGTCTGGTAAGCATCTGATGACGTTTGACAAAGAACATGTCCTTCAGCTGTGTTTTCATCATTTGATGTCTTTCATGTAGCTGGCTCTTTTCCATTTCCCATAAGCTAGCTTCACGACCTAGGTGCGGAAAAAAAAAAAAAAAAAAAACAGATGTAAAAGACTTGCTGCAGAAAGCAAAAAAGACGGACGTGATAAAGCATGGTAAACAAGAAACAACTGAGTTTGTGCCCTGAAAGCATCTGAGAAGAGTTAAGAATCAATATTGTCCTCGGCAAGCATGTTGCAAGTGGCGAACAAGAGGGACTGGGCTCAGGGTTAGAAGCCCCAATCTGAAAAAAGTTAGATTTGCTACATAAACCAATATGTATGGGACTGAATTAAAGATGGACTACTGATGTGGTGCATGAAACTATAATTACAGCACACGACAGGAAAATCTGAACATTTTTTGTTGAGAACTTATACTCCATATGAGGTTAATAGGTTAAAGATGATCATAATGGTGAAGGAAAGGCAAATTGCTGATCAATCAACTATATCTCTTCAGTCTTTTACCAAACAGAATTATAAATGATGAAAGTCTTAATGTGACACTTCTTAAGAACCAGAAAGTGAATTTTGAAATATCTGTCTCTCTCTCTCTTCTCCCCCCCTCTTTTTTTTTCCCCTGTGATAACTTATTCATACCTTTAACTTTTGTGATGATCAGTCAACAGCAAAGGAACGGCCCACCCCCCACTCCCAATTCCAAACTCAACAGTTTATGATGATGAGAGTATTTCAGCTAATAATCAACACAGGCAAAAATAAAAATAAAACAAAAAATAAATAAAAATAATAAAATAAACATGAAGTAAATAATCAGATCCTGATATAAGACATGAAATAAGCATCACTAAATTAATTTCTTGGTTTCAAATGGATTTACAGTAATGAAATAACTTGGAAATTTTGACTAAAAGAACCAGCCTGATTGTGTGAGAGACCATGCTGTCTATGTTATTGGCCTTTCATGAATCTGGACAACATGCTATGCTCAATGTTCAGATGAAGAAAGATTGTCAGAGAGAACTATATAAATCAAATATTACCTTCTGGAAGAAATATGTCACATCTAGCTTGGGGATATCAGACAAAAGAAAAAAAAAATCTGGCATTCAAAATTTCTGAGCCTACTTCTAAACATCTGCTGTTTTTGTTGCAGACACTGGCTCTCCAGCAAAGCTATCTTCTGTCTGTGCTGGTCACTCAAGTTTTTCAGATGTTTCTCCATTCTCTCCGCTTGATTTTCCATGAACAGACGCTCCTGAAAACCAGAGAACATATAGCAAAGACAGTCAGATAAATCCTGCCTAACAGAGTATCACGATAAAGCTCATGAGTTTGGAATGCCAAAACTCCTATAAACACTAGTATTTTTTTTTCACATCAAATCAACTCTGCTACACTAATTCATAATCAGCTTTAAACCAAACAGACTATCTAGACCATTTCCTAAACAGTAGGTTGTTGAATTGACATTAGCTTTTTCACTTATTCATTCAATTCCTACTTTCCTCTACATCAGAACCATAAGGTTTTCTACCATCAAAGACCCTCTGAGATTCACATTTCAAGTTCCCACAAGAAACCCTTAAATTTTTCATACCTTTTCTTCCATTTCAATCTGTTTACTTTCCCGCAGCTTCTGGGCTGCCTCTTTTTTGTTGTCGCGTGGCAGCATGTCCAGCTCCTGTTTCAGCAGTTTCATCTCTTGCTTCTGTTTCTCACGGAAAATCTTCAGCTCCTTGTCCTGGACAAACAGTGAAACAGGTCCAACACATCCATTGGTTTACATTTTATTGCACACTTATTCCACAATTCTGTCTTTTCACCAGATAGTCTCAGGTCACACAGTGTAAGAAATTTTTATCAGCAGTTTCAAAAATTCCATCTCTATCCAATGCTACTGTGAAAATGTGTTACACTGCTTGCTTTTCTTAATATGTAAAATGGACAAGAATGCCGTAGAGTGCTAGATTGCAACTTCTAACTCTGAGATGAAATAATCTTATCTTTTACTAATACCTGTGGTTCACTACAGTTTAACGAAAGAACAAATATGCAGCTGTGTCCTCTTTTTTTTATTTCCCTTTGAAAGACATGTTTTCTTTCAATATGATGTCTTCATATGCAGAACAAATAAAAATAAACATTTGAATCTGAGTCAAAATGTATTAGCAGAATATGGATCAAGTACATCTAAGTTCTGAAGTTTAGGAATCAGACAAAGAACAAGAAATCGTTGTGTAGTGACCAAAAAAAAAAAAATAATAACAATATCAAAGAAAAATATGAGTAGATCTATCAACAGCTCATCCAGAAGAAAACTGTGGTCTACTTTCACAACTCTAAGGCTAACAATAATGAATTGAGGGCTTTGTGTTATAACCCTCTCTAGAGCAAAGAAATTCAAATGATTATTTTATATCTACACAGATATATGATTATGCATTGCAACACTTTTATCCTCCTCTTGAAGAGCAAAAATTTATATGAGAAATGACTGAGTTTCTGTCAGTTCCAAAAGGGCAATAAGAGAAATAAAATCAAGTTGACTGTTGTGTGGACACTTCTGTACTATTTCCTCACCTGTTCAGCCTTGAGTTTTTTGGCTGCGTTCTTCATGTCATTCTGCTGGGCTTGCTCTGCCTTCTCAATCATCTGCTTCTGTTGCTTGGTCAAGACATCCAAGTCTTGTTCAAATGTCTTGCGGTGATTCTGAAAGGTATATGAGAAATCCCACAGAATTACTTGAGCAAAATCAATTTTTTTTGCCCTTGCATGTTTAAAATGCACGGTAGTTCCAGAAAAGGGTGGAGAATGATACTAGAATATTTAGCCTCGAAGTTGGAATGATCTGCCTTAATCAAACAATTTTTTAGTCACACTAATTTTTCTATTTCTCTATAGATGAAATTGTCACATCTTGTGCGATACAAATTTTCATTTAACCTGATCAATAATTGTGTATTTCAGAAAGTTACTTAAAATTGTCAAAACATTCATTCTTAACTTCTGCTTTGTTTTTCACTTGTTATCCCCTTTCTTTCTTTCTTTTTTTTTTCCAGACAGCACTCAAATCTACATTTTATCCACTAATGAGGAGCAATCTAAAAACCTTCAATGTTAAGACA
Organism: Peronia peronii; assembly: GCA_039654565.1. Lineage (NCBI taxonomy): Eukaryota > Metazoa > Mollusca > Gastropoda > Systellommatophora > Onchidiidae > Peronia > Peronia peronii. The sequence continues at coordinate 13,747 of JBCEWB010513813.1, read as the reverse complement.
GTTTTTTGCTGAAAATTCGAAACACCATTAGTTCAAACTGCCACAGAGTCTAGAACCACCAAGCAAGATCAAACAGACATGATGCAAGTAATATTCTTCATCTCTTTGCCAATCTCGAATTCTTCAATTTTCTTGAAAGCCCTGAAGTCATGGTCCAGCCAGACAGCAGAATATCGATTTTTTTTTTTTTGGTCAAGTTCATTTGGATTGCCACCAGCAAAAATTACTGGATGAGAACAGCAGTATCTCTGTTCAGTTAGAAAGGGTTCCCACGGCAAAAAAAAATTCTGTCTACAGAAGCAGCTTTTGAAACTGAACAACAGTATCTTTGCACTGTTAAATGTTTCCCGTGGCAAGAATGAAAAAGCTAATGATGCAGTTTACAGAGGTGTAACAGTATCTTTTTGAGAAAAAAATGGTAACTGAATGGTATGAAAAAAACGAACAAAAAATCACGTTCTTAGTGGTCAAATTGGAATGGGACTAAAAAAAAAAACAAAACTTTATGACCAACCTATAAGCATGAACTAAACATGCCATTCAATGAAGGTTTATCTGACCTCCTCTAAGTGATTTTCTTAGCTTAGTTAGGGTACTTTTTTTTTTTTCTCAACATTTCCATAAAGAAGAACAATGTTTCAGTTCTCAAAGAGACATTTCTTGCAAAACTTAACGACACTGCTTGCAATTTGCCATTACTTTTCAGCAATATCAGCTTCCAAAAAAAAAAATAAAGCATCAGATTCTACAGACATTTCTCACATTTTTTCCTTGAACAATGCCATCTGTTCTGAAAAAGCATGACAAAAAAAAAAACAAAAGAGCAGCTTACAGTAACTGAGTTGAAACAGCAGCTAAAAACAGTTATTCAGTAGCTGTCTAGGTGACAATTTCAACTATTCTTCTAAAGTGATTGTCACTTTTTGTCTGATTTAAAACCTGCCAATGAGTGTCATGTTATGGCAAAAAAGAATACATAATCTGGGTGACTAGCTATCTGTGCGTGCAAGTGTATGTGTTTCAATGAGCATTTGTTTGTACAGACACGTGGTAAATGTATCGCCGAGTACGCTGAGCCTCCAGAAGGTTGACTGCTAAATAAATGTCACATGACTAGGTGACAGGAGTCAGATGTCTAATTTTAAATGCGCAGAATTATCAGTATGTCAATGGAAGGGAAAGGAAAAACAATTTAGCAATGATTCTTCTGTGTTGATATATTCAGCAAAGTCAATTCAGAGTATCCAGGATCAGTCAAACCCAGTTGTCTCCAGGAAACCTCCTTTGACAGCCACCCCATGTGCCCTGCACAACAAATATTTTTTATACAATGTGTCACCACTCTTTTAGAACACAAAGAAATAACTCACAGCAGTGTCAGCTTCAAACTTCTTCTCTTTGGCCTCCAAGTTGAAGTGATTCTTATATTGTAGGTCTGTAATTTGCTTGTTCTCTTGCTTCTGAAGCAACTTCAACTCACGCAAATCTTGTTTTCTGAAAAATGCAAAGAAAAACAAATCACATTAGTGAGAAGGTAAAGTACAAAATAAACTGGCTGTAACTAACTCGTTATATGAAATATCGCCCTAATTATTACTTCAACCTCAGACAACAGAGAACCTGAGAGGTTTACCTTGATATCAATTTCTCCTCTGCACAACAGTGAGGAACAGGGATGAGGAAATGAAAGTAAAAGGAAGAAAAAGAACAGAAACATGTTTTATTCAGATTCAGGATGATGAGCACCAGGATGGTATTTGCCAACAGAATAAGGAATGGGCTGAATACTTTAGCAAAAGAGAATCAAGAGACTAGTAATCCACAATCAAATTATACGTCGTTTAATATCAAAATAAATAACCGAATTAGAATCTACTATTTTGTCACTACATTTTTCTAAGTTTTTCTGCCAAAGGTGTTATATCTCTTGAAGGACAGAAAGGAAACTGATGACAGGCATTGGGAAAAAAAGAAGGAACAAAAGAAAGAAAAAAGAAAAAAAGAAAAAGAAAAAAAGAAAGAGAGAGAAAGAAGGAAAGAAAGAAAGAAGAAAGAAAGAAAGAAAGAAAGAAAGAAAGAAAAATGGTCAGTTTTACTAGGGCAGCCTGAGGCTATTCTTGTAATCTCTGAAATATGATTTGAAAAAAAAAAACAAAAAAACAGAAGGAAATACACCCAAAGCCTTTTAGAAGCCAATTTTATGCCTGTGTGCAAAGGGCTAATATTTGAACTAGACGATTTGAGGTCAGTGTGCTCAGGCCAAACCAATGCAAAGCATCAGGCAACTCCTTGGGTAATCCATAAAACAATTTCAAAATGGACTACATTAGGAACACAATAATATGGTCTGCTAAGCCCGTCATCATCAGATCCTTAAAATAGCCCTACGTCTGAAGTAGGCTGACATTTCTTCTCAACAGTTTGCTTCAAATTTAGTTCAACATTATCAAAACAGATGAATCAAGCAGGGCGTCATGGAAAGTATGGATAAGAGGAGGTGTCAGGGGCATTAGCATTTGCTGAATGAGAAACTGACCTTGGTTTTTACAAGTGCCACAGATCAAGTGTGTGTATTATGTTGCAATATGTGATAATTTTGTTTATTTTTCAGTGCCACCAAATCAAAGCCAGCCAAACATAAAACAAAACAAGACTTAGTTAAATCATGAGACAAACTATTTGGAGACAAAAGCTATACACAAAAAAATAGAGAAAAAAAAGATGAGAGACATGCAACTTTTGAATCTCTGTTTGGGTTTAACGGACTAGTGCCACTGCAGTACTGTCTTAACACACTGACATCTCATGGTGTATAACTCCACATCAGGTCTCTGAACTATTTAATTTTTTGCTTCCTTCTGGTTTGTGGCTTTTATTTCCTATGTAAGCTATATAGCAAGAGTGGCCAATTTAAAAAAATTTTTTTTTAAAAAAATGTCTCTATTAAGCTCTGAGCGTTCATTTGCACGCTCTCAATCAAAGCCACAAACTATCCTTTCACATGATTTTCTTTGACTACAGGGATATTTCCAGAAGAAAAAAAAATCAGCATTAAAACCTATCTTATCACATATCAGGACAAATAACTGATATTTTTTTTTTACTTTTTGATAGGCCTCTCACAACAGTAGTTGACCTCTATTCAATGTTAAAACATATACAAGCAGGGGCTTTTAATTTATACCCATGACTGCCATTACAGAATTGGATTTCAGGGAGTATTTGATTTTTTTTTCCCCTCACTCTCCATTCTAGTGAAAGCATCAAGCATCCCCAGTGACCAGACAGCCGATACAATGAACTGAGTGGTGTTCCCTATCTCATCATTTAAGAGAAGTTTAAAAAAAAAGCTAGAGAAGTGAAGAGGAAAGGATGGAAAGAACGAAGAGGGATTGACAGATAGGGAAAAAATATACAAATCCAGAGGGAGTCAAAGGCCGAGAATGCAAGAGCGAGAGAACGAAAAGGAAAAAGGAAGATGATAACTATACAGAGGCATCTGGAACTTACCAGATGCTACTGATTCTCTATGGAGGGTGGGGTGGGTGGGGAGAGAGAGAGAGAGTTGGAGAGATGAGGGGGAAAAAAAGACGAAAAGAAGTGTGGACGAAAAGAAGTGTCTTCAAAGACCATAATTAATATTTGTGATAAAGAACTTGGTGAGATCAGGCTAGCTTTTCCTTAAGGAAAGATTGAAGAATGCTAGTTGTTTGAGGTGTGGCTATGCAGGAAAGGGGAGGAGTTTGGAGGGGGGGGGGGGGAAGAATTTCCCTGGACCAGGAAATACGAACTCAAAACAGACCACTGTCGTGGAATTTGATGGTACATGCAAAGGAAGCATATTACAGCGTTTGAATTCGTCTCCAGTGCGGGGGCATTTTCTTTAAATCATTTAACAGCCTATAATATCATCAAAATATATTCCATTATGATTATATGTCATAGAGAACAATTTGAGATACAGGACAACTGTATATAAAGGGTTCAAAGAATTTGAAAATATTTCAAAGGAGAAATATGATCATTTTTCCTTGAGAAAAGGATGGCATATTTAGTGGTTTGAGATGTGGATCTCCAGGAACGGGGAAAGTGGCTGGTCACCAGGCGAGTCAGTAGGAACAAACGACGAACCATTCTACTCTCTTGAAACTTGGTGACCCGATGGCACTGGGCAAAAAATGATCGCTTGCACTAAAAGGGCGCACGTCCTGATGTTGGCCAGTAGTACAGGAGACATCTTGGGGGACACGAGAGACCGTGCAAACATTGAAACATATGAGGGGCCAACGCTCTAAAAGTGGATGAACGATTCACACCCAGACTGGCGGACAAACAGATTACCCGCCAGCAGCTCATCCAACGGGATTACTACCAGCAAATGTCCACTGACCATTTTTCTCCATTCTCTCTTCAACTTCAATTCCCTGGCTTTCATCCTTGCATTTTACTGTTGCAGTCGAGCTAGACTGGATGTCGCTTGTCAAAGAGAATGAAGAATGAGAAAGGGAAGGAATGAGGGAGGGTTATTGCAGCCAATGTCCACTAACCAGTTCCTCTTCCTCGTCCTCCATGCCCATTCTCTCTCTTTCTTTCTGCTGCCTCGTCCTCCACGCCCATTCTCTCTCTTTCTTTCTGCTCAGTATCTTTCCTTCCAAACTGCCCCCCCCCCCTCACCTTTCCAAAATCATAATTGAGACACAAAGACTAACTGTGTTAAAAAAAAAAAAAAAGGAAGAAGGAGAAGGGAAAAAAATGGAGAGGAAGGAGGCGTTTACCTCTGTCAATATCAACTGACCAATTCTTTCTCAAAACCATGTCTCCCTCCCTCCCTCTCTCTCTCTCTCTCATACACACACAGACATATATATTACAGACAAGCACACTCATTCCTCTGACTCTCATCCTCTATCCCGAATATACCGTCATCAAGATAGAGATAATGCCAAGTTTAAAGGAGACTGAGGAAGAGGGAGGGAGAAGGAAGACTGAAGTAAGGCTACTACGGTATCATGTTCTTTGAGCTGACCTCCCCTCCCACCTACTCATCGACCTCTTTCTCCTTCACGCGCATGAGAGAGAGTAAGAGGTAAAGATACAGGAAAGCCTACTACAGCTAATCCCTACCCCACCCCTTCCACCTTCACTCTCAACTTTTCTTCGTCCTCCCTTCACCCTTCTCTCGCTCACTCCTTTCCACACCCTCATTCTCGAGGCTCCCACCTCCCCCGCCAGCGGGACAGAATAGATGTCAACTCCATGAAGCAGGATGACATTTCCCGGGCCGGGGGTGAGAACTGCGAGAACGGTGTCCCCGATAAGATCAATATACACAATAGAAATTGCACGCATAATAGATGAGACGGGAACCAGCGTCCCGAACACAGATGACTACTGCTTCCAGCCGGTGACTCATCCGGACTAAAATTCGAGCCCGAATTTCACAAGTTGCTAGGAAATTTGAAACAGTTATATACATGTATTTCGTTTCTTGCATATTAGCTCAATCATTGATAGCCATAGTATAAAGATGTGATGACTCCATACCAAACTGGAAGTCGTATCATACAAACGACTGAAAAATAATTGATTCATACGCTTGGATACATTCAAATATAAAGGATGCAAAATTCAAACAGAAAAGGGTTGGCTTTCAGTCCGCCACTTTCAGACCCATTCATGGGACGAGGGTAGAAAAGCTAAAACCTGACAGAAAACGCAGGAAAAATAAAACTGAACGGTGGGATGGGGAATGAAGAGATATGTGCTAAATTCCCCTTCTATACAGCATTTCACCTTGGACTGTTCTTGTAAAGTTATATGCAAAGTAATCCAAGGAACATTTACTGCATTGTCCAGATGTTGTAGGTACTGTAAGTTATGCTGAGAGGATCACACACACACACACACACACACCAAAAAAAAAAAAAAAAAGACAAAAGTCTATGACTGGGCGGACTTTTGCGTCTTAAGAAACATTCTTGCATTCATCTGTATCAAATTCAAATCAGTGGGTAAAAGTCACTTGCGCTATAGGCCAGCATAATATCGGTCTACTTACCCAGAAAAAAAAAATCGCTATTAACTGCGTATAATACATCGTGCATTCCAACTAGGTATAATGACATCATCACTGAAATCACACTGTGACCAAGGTAAAAGCTTGAAACATTATCAATTCTTTTGAAGTCTTGCTCATTCTCCTTTTCTGCAGATGGAGTGATGTGGGTTTAAACACAACATAGGTGTCGATGCTTCTCCCAAATCACTGGTTACGGTTTTCCTAAGCTTTTCAGCTAAAAGAGGCCTATCTCATAATTCAGCATCCTATCGGGCGCCGGCAATGATTGCCAATATCTCTATGAGTTTTAAAGATCACATCCCACATCACATCACTGTGCTTTTATTATCATCTGCGCCATAATGCTATTTCATCCACGCCACACGGTCCATCCTGCATGTTTGTTCTCCTTCCTTGTACATATCCTCTTTCCCTTTCCCTCTTTTACTTATATAACTCAAAATTTCTCTTGCTGTTAGATAGGCTTCAAGGTTCATCAAATGCTTACAGAAACGACAGTAAAGCACAGCCAAAATTGTCTCACACCAGTCATAACTATTTTCTATTTCGGAGCTCTGAAAAAAAAAAATAATAATAATAGCAATAATAATAAAAATGCAACAAATCCGTCAATAATTAAAAGAAAGGGACGGGGGAGGACAGATTAAAATGTAGGCATAGGAAGATTATGCAATGATTTTATTCGACAAAAAAAATCTCTTTCCCTGCGTTAAACAGCCACCTTTTCTTTCTCATACGGCAATATTTTTCATAATGCGGGGGGGAGGTGTGTGTGTATGTATGTGGTTGGGGGGGAGGGGGGGGGGTTGATCTTTTCAACAAACCTATGCATATCTAAAAAAAAAAAAAAAAGAAGAAGAAGAAGGGGATTGATGGCGCTCTACTTCTATATGTGAATGTTGCTCCATAATTCCACAATGTCAGTTCAATAATTATTGTTCACAACAAAGAACTTCAGCCGGATTGCATATCTAGTAACGTAACATTGTCCGTAGTCTTTCGAAAAGCCAGGGGTTTCTTTTCTCTCCTGCTGGCAGATCTATATCTTTCTATGTGCGGCCAATAGGCAAAGGTATTAACGGACCTAACCTGGGGCCTTCTGCACCCAATACCAACAAAGCTCAGACAATAATTTTCTGTGACAGTAAATCGAAGACAGAAGTCGCGGCTCTCCTGTGGGAGCTTCATTAACTGCACTGCCCTCTGGCATGCTCCTCGGTGGGCTACATTACATGCCATCAGTATTCCCAGCCTCCCTATCTTTGCCCGATATCTGTGATCTGACACTGGAATTGACTGAACATTTCTCCCTTAAGAGGCAAATGGTCTCAAAGCTCATTAGATATGACGGCATAAGCGCATATGTATAAAAATGCTGATTTCTCTGTAATATATCTTTGCCAGGCTTTATCCATCAATTCGCAGTTTCCCCTGCATCCATCCGTCCATTCATTCATCCATCCACCTACTCAATTCATCCACCCAGCCATCCGGCCATCTAACCCAGCCACCCATCTATCTGATCCACCAATCATTCATCTCTTCATCCGACAATTCGACACTTTTGTTTGTTTACTGATTGTTTCCTTCTTTGAATGTATTTCAGTACAGTGATTCTCCCTCGAAACTGACATCAAACAATGAGGAAACCAATCTCTTAAACCTCCCATCGCATTTTGAGGTGCCTCGAAATATATCACCCAACAGGGGCAACGTATGTGTATGCGCTAGGACCAGGCCCTCACCTTTGTTATGCCCAATCAGTTATAAAATCAACTCCATGCTGTGTCGGGGCCACCCTGCTGTTGCCATTTGCGACTGACACGGAGGCACACACATCATAGGTGGGTGATAGAAAGGTGACGGCATTGAAGATCGGAGCAGACCAAAAAGTCATGGAGGATGGTGGAGGAAGAAGGAGAGAGGGTGGGGAAGCGAGGTGGAGACAGAAATGGAAGAAGAAAAAAATGGGAAGCAACATGCCGGGTCACAATTGTGTCTGTGTATGTGGACTGGGAAAGGAGGAGGAGGGGGGGGGGCGGCTTACTAGGTAAAAATTAAAAAGGAAATGGTGAATGGGAAGAGTTGGAAAGCTAGGAAGAGAATGAGATAAAGAGACAAAATAAAGAAGAGAAAGGCCGAAGACGGAATAGAAAAAAGAAAGTGGAAAGCGACATCCTGGGACACGAGGGGAGTGGCAACAGAGATGAATAGAAAGGGAGAGATGATGGAGAGAGGGGTAAACTGACAAAAACGAATGGAGGGGACAGAAAGACAGTATACAAGTAACAAAAAGAGAAAATAAAGAGGAGAGCAAAGAGAGGGGAAAGAGAACTGGACCAGGAAGCCAACTTGTCTTTCCCAACTACAATAATGCCGGTTCTGTTCAAATACAGAACTCGAAGAAACGTACAGTCGGTGTGTGTACCAACTTGGCCAGAATCACCAGGACTATGCAGTCCGGGTCGGGCTGGGGAAGGGATGGCAGGGATGGGGAGTGCTGGGTCAACACTCTGTCTCAGGCCTCAATCATTTCCTCATCAATTATCCCTCCTCCCTCGCTGGTTTGCACGTTAAATAGACAAGACTTGGCCCGTGAACCCCACACTAAACAAACCCAGCCCTTCATTCCTGCATTCTGTTTTTCTTTTCTTTTTACGTGTCCATGATAGTCCGAAACAGAGGTATAACGATGTAAAAAGCTCATTTTTTGCAGTGAGCCCTATGACAAACAACGGCAATCACCACCGGCAAGCTCATGCTCATAGTCAATTATGGAGTCAGTTGTAACCTCAGTAGCACTAACGAAAAATGTCATCTGCCTGCAAACAACGTTTTCGTTCAAATCACAATCCACTGATTGGTTCTAAATCCATCTTTGCGAATGTGTCTCTGAAGAACCAAATTAGACAGGTCTTGGGGGTTAGGCAAATAAACGATGAGGGAATGAAGAAAATAATAATAATAATAATAACACTAAACAACAGGTAGATTACAGACAGACAGCCGAGCAGACTGACTGATAAACTGATGAGCAGAAAGACAGGAAGACAGGCAAACAAGTATACAGGCAGAAATATCGACAGATAACCGTGATCTCGATGTTCAAAACCCAACGCCGTCTCCTGAAATTGTCTTTCCTTTGTATGTCCACATTGGCACGAAAGAGGGCGCAATTATACAAAATCCAGTCTCTCTGGTAGCGAGGTCTAGAAAAAAAAAAAAAAAGATTTATGAAAAAAAAGACCAACAGTAATAAATAACATAACAGCGCCAGCTTGAATGGTGTGTCCTTTAGAAGCTTGAGAATCGGCATGATGCGGAAACGATGACGTAGAAGGGCAATTAATGCTCTGTTCTGCATCTGTCTGTGTCAGTTCTCAATCCAACAATGAACTGAATCTGTAGCACGAAAATCACGGCCACTGGATCTTATTATACAATAATAAAAAGAAAGAAAGAAAGAAAGAAAGGAAAGAAAGAAAGAAAACAAGAAAGAAAAAAGAAAGGAAGAAAGAAAAAAATAAAGAAAGAGTACCATCTCGAGATAGCATTGCATGGGCAAGAAAATCATGTTATCCTGTTTGACCATGTCCGGTTTCCTGACCTAGCTGGCTCGGCAAGGATCGATGATAACCCAAAGCACCCCCCCCCCCCGCACCCAAAGCCCCATGTTGCAGCATATGTTTTGTTTTGTTTGTTTTTAAGCAGCCCACGTTAATCCGCAATACAAGCATCATTATGTGGAACGCCATCTCCAACAGTTAGTTCTGGCTAAATACGCCAAGGGAACAAAAACGATTCAGGAAGCAGAGACGAAAACATTAACAACAAATAACGGCAGCAGCATCAACAAGCTGACACCAGTGGAATAATGAGAGGTCGGACGTTCGCTTTGACCTATTGACCATGAACAGGAGAATCCACATGTCCGACTCTACCCTTTTATATCAAATCTCATATCAGGCTCATGTGCAGATTGCGCATGTCTCTGGAGACAATCCAAATTGTCTTACAGCCAAGGAAGCAAGTATAAAATGAACGAAAGAAAGACAAATAAAGGAAGACATAAATAAAGGAAGAAAGAAAGAAACAGAACGAAATAAAGAAAGAAAGAAAGAAAGAAAGAAAGATCCAAGACAACATTTTGATAAATGTGAATACGATATTGCTGTTTTCAGCATGTTTTTTTTTTTTTTTTGCCATTCCTGTCTCTACAAGAATCGATGATAGCTCCTCTGTTGGGAACGCCGGTTGTGGGGCCATTAACCGCTACTGGACCTTAAGAAATAAAGGAATGACGAGAAAAAACAACAAAAACAGAAGTTGGGTAAAGGAAAAACCGACGGGGAAGCCAGAGAAAAGGAGGGGAAGTCAGAACCCACAGAGAGAGAGAGAGAGAGAGTGAGAGAGAGAGGGAGGGAGAGAGAGAGAGAGAGGGCGGGGATGGGTACAGGGTAAAGCGGTATATGTTTGGGACGGGGAGGGTAGAGAAATAAGAGGATGAGAGGCGAATAAGAGCATAAGGGTTGAGTATCCTAAGGCGATGTTCTACGTTTTCATAAGCTCAGATGACATTTCTTATCATTTGTGTGCACTTCGTGGACCGTGCTATAAATAAAACTGACGATGTTCTCCTCCTCCTGCTGCTGGACAGATAGGCTGTGGTGGGCCCGAGCCCCTGGGTCAGACTGCTCACTTTTAGCCCTCCTCACTCTTCACACAAATCTCTGCTACTGGAAATGATAATGCTTGGGCATGGATGGGGTTTGGGGGTCAGATATTCGGGAGGAAGGATGGAAGGGTTAGAGGGGAAAAGGGCTATCTTGTTGGCCAGACAGAATGCAATCAATACACAACATTTTCTTCATTATGTGAGAGGAACAGAACAATCCAGCGGCTCCATGCCGAAAGCCAGGGTTTCCTGCCTATGCTCCCACGCATTCCCATTCTATCTGCTAAATTATTCCTGTTTTATCAACACAACAAGAGCAGAATACAAAAACTTGTAGTTTCAGTCCTAAAACCGTTTCTCTTTCTGAATCATAAATTTAAAGCCACTTCTCAAACACTTGCGACACATTCTGAGGCCTGTAACTTCAATTCCAGACTACCCAGCTCAAACGTTACGGACATGCTTCCTTAACACTTCCTCAAAATTTGCAATCTTAAATCCTAAGACCATTTCTCTTGAGACACAATTTGTGGTTTCACTTCAATTTCAGGTAAGTCGTACTCAAACCTTATGGGCGAAAGTAGCAATATATTTCAAATTCTTCCTAAACATTTTATTAAAATCTGCAGCCCGAGTTCTGTTTGCAAAATGTGAAGCCAAATCCAACTAGCTGTAAAATCGTCAATATTCCGAGCAAAATTCGATAGACTGTCCGTGAGAAATTGTGAGATTTCAATTTTAACTCACCCATCAAAATTTACTCCTTATTTCTACCATTTCTTTCACTTAAACTTCACTGCCGTACATGAATGATCCCCATAAAATGCTGCACAATCTACTTCAATCATTTAAACTGCTGAGAACTCAATCGACCCCGGATCTAGCTCAAAATAAATAAATAAATAAATGATTTTTATAAAGCATGCTTAATAAACACGATTCGGTACAATGTAGGTCTCATTTAAAAAAAAAACAAACAAAATGTTCTGTGACTGTATGATTCATCCTGCACAAGGCAAATGACATGCAACGAGCACAAAAGAGCATAGGATGAATATTTTATCAGAAAGCCAGCTCCAAAATAAAGGCAAACCCTAGGATCGCCCCCACCACTTAACACCTATTTTAAAATCCATTACTCGGGTTGCATCCTGTGGGTTGCATCGGGAACAGCTCTTTTCCAAAAATAAACTAGGACCAATATCAATTATATATTTCAATATATTTCAATTCTTATGATGCCCGTGTCACAGCTTTGTATGAGGCTGCGATATGGGCATGCGCAAAAGAAGCACTGCTACCTGTTGCTTTTTAGGAGTGAAAATGCATATTACGTGATCATATCTAATTTTGAGAAAACTGGAGTCTCTTACCACATCCCCTGCGTTTTTTGGTATGACGAAACTAGACTTTGGACATTTTTCAAAGAAACGACAGACAGTCCAAAGATAACTTTGTAAATAGGAAAGGGTGCATAGCAAACAAACAAAAATAAAAATTGTATCATAATGTATTTCCACTTCTCCTTGTCAGCTTTCATTTATACCAGATGACTATAAAAACGCAAAGAGATTCATATACCCCCCCTCCCCCCACAGAAGAAAAATGAATATGACCCTTCTTTACACTCATCCTCTTCTAATTTCAAAAGATAATACTGACTTATATAAAGATCTAGATTTTCTGCATCTACGTTTAATATTGGAAGTGCCAAGCACGAAGCTTTGTATTACTTTAACCGTCCAAGTGTCGACAGAAAAAGCCAATGTGTTAGATTTTCTATGATGACATATTATTATTATATTCATGTTTTAGAAAACAATAATAATAGTATTAATACTATAAACGAGTATAATGAGTATGTATGGGCTCCACCGTGTGCTGTGAATGAATGAATTCCAGTGCAAAGTATGAGGGACCAATCTTTGACAGATCGACCCCTTGACACTTTTAAGGTTAACTGTCTTTGCTCCTGCGCGGTTCTTTCATCATTAACCCCCTCCCCCCTCCAATTTTCCCCAGGTGAAAATTTAGCGACAGATGACAAATCCCTCTCATCCTGCCTTTCTCTTGACATGTGCCTTATATTCTGTTCGCGACATTATTCTGTTTAAACTGTTGCACATCCTTCACTCTGCACACTGTGAGTGGGCTGATCGACATCATTGGAAACATAACACATCTATGCAAAGGACATCGCTCATATTAAAATTGTTCTCTATTTACAGAAAACAGTAATATATTTGATAAAGAACAGCCTCACTGAGCACATATTGGGGCTTCTTATCGAAAAATACTTGTTGAGCGCAGACTACTAGATCAAATGCAGACCAATATTCAGTCAGGTTAGGGAAATTCAACTCCGTCTAAGAACACAACTATCAAACTTTGTTCCAAACTTACTTCCAGGTAGAATAGTCTTTAAAAAAAAAGAGCAATCTTAAAATTTTTAATACTGGGTGTACCATGATCGAGTGGTAAGGCATCTGTCTTTTTTAGAGAGAGGGGGAACTGAATCCTCATGAATGGTGTGAAGAAAACAAACAGAGCAGGCAATTTTTATGGTTCAACACATGCCTTTCAAACAAAGAAATGTGACCATCGATTCTTCTCGAACGGGGACGTAAGGCCAGGAGGTGCAAGACTTAAATTATGCGAATCAAAAAACTCTTTGGCTGCCTTGATTCGTTTAACAGAAGGCGGAAACACTGCTGTCATGGCAAAATTTCTGTTTATTTTCCATTCATATCTCTGTCTTTTGCATTGCAATATCCAAGAATGCATAGCAAGAAGAAAAAATATTTGGGTTGCATGGCTACACATTTACTAATTAGCAATCTAAACAGTCTCTCTCTCTCTATCTACCTACCTACCTACCTACCTACCTACCTACCTACCTACCTACCTACCCACCCACCATCCACCCACCCACCATCCATCCATCCATCCATCCATCCATCCATCCATCCATCCATCCATCCATCCATCCATCC
>JBCEWB010513594.1:363-19043 GCA_039654565.1 Peronia peronii | reverse complement strand
GTATGCAGAAAAGGCCGACCCTTTAAGAGAAAACAAAAACCCAAAATCGCATGTTTTGGGCAAAATCCACATTTCAGGACACACACACACACACACACACACACACACACGCGCGCACGCACGCACGCACGCACACACACACACACACACACACACACACACAAAGGTAGTGTTAGCATTCTTTTCCAAACATCAGAGAAGTCAAGAATGAAGTTGTTGGACAAGACAAGGAATAATGATAGGCAAGACTTCAAAAACGTTGAACCTTTTGAGAAACCAGTAGTAAAGTTTTGTAACATAATTGTTACGTCTAGTTGACACTGGAGCGCTAACTGAGAAAGACCAATAGGAACAGTGTCGAACAAGACAGTTTTGACTGTGTATATAGACGACAGGAGTCATAACATTGTAGTGATAGGGAGCGTCCTCTGAAATGTAACCATTTCGATATGACATTTGAGTTTTTACGAATATCAGGACAGCTCTAAGATAAACCAGCGGATCACTGATCTTTTGATTAACAATAAGTTATTTATGACTCTCTTGAATCATATTAAATGTTCCGGAAATTTTATGTTGATCGCGGATTTCTCTGTTTTCTGCAGACTGGCATGTAAGCGCTCGCGTGTATTTTTTTTTCAGAGACTCAACGACGCTATCGTTTATAGGATATGGAGGCCCAACATTTAGCCCTCTTGGATAAGATACGTTATGCACAGTAAAGAACCTTTATGTCTAATTTACCATGTGAGTGCATGCCTGCTAATATACCTATGGCGTGCCCTGTAAGTGGGTGTGTGTGGGTGCGCGTGTGAATATGTGGAGCCGTATGTGAGAAAGATATACCTTCTCTGTGTATTTCAAAATATATTTCATGGTTGTTTTTCCACACATGGCTTTTTAAAAGTGTTTTTCCGTATTTTGTTTTTCTGTACTTCCAGCAGGCCAGGTTGACCAGAACTCAGCCCAGCGTCTGTGCTACGGTGTCACGAGCAATTTGTGCAGTAAGCTGTGCATCATGGGAGAGTCAGGGCCATTCGGCGTGTAATCATAATGAGTATCGTGCATGTACTGTTAGCGTTAGGATACGGTTGGCTCCAGTGATTTTTAAATTATATAGTATGAACAAAACCCAGAAAGTCGACGCAGAGGATCACTTTTTTTTTTCCTCCATTAAGTACGGGTGTCTTTACGATCTTGTCATGAAATGAAAGGGCTCTTGTGCACAACGCTGTGAACTCTTAATTTTTTGAGTCATTGAAACAGGCATATGTACGCTAAGAAGAAAATTGTCACTGAAGCGCTGCCCGTTGTGCTAAACAACGCTACATTAATATCAGTTTTAGCACAGACTAAAATCCCCCCCCCCCCCCAAAAAAAAAAGAATATACAGCAGACCGTGCGAGTTGTCAATCCAAAAAGAAGTTAGTCTGTAATATTAGGATCTCTCGCTCTTTCGGTCTCAGGTCCATATTTTCGCGTATTTGTATTACGCGTAGTTAGTGAGAGAGAGAAAGGAAAAGAGAAAGAATGTCCACTTGGCTCACACTGGCCAAGGCCCCAGGCCAGATTTGGTCCTTTGTCTAGATACTGGTCAGTAGAATCGGGCTGAACTAACCATAAGACCTGACAATGGCCCGTATGGGAGCTGAGAGAGACAAATATCCTGACCCTATCTCTTTTGCCTGAGCCTGCACTTCTGAACAAGGGCATGGATCATTTTGTAAGGCCCTCCATTCGCCGGGAGTTAGTGTATGAGTACCTGCCCTTATGGTAAACGGCGGTGGGGAGGAACGCCATTCTCCTCCTGTGGAGTCAAGACCTTTTTAAAAAAACTATTATTATTATTTATTTATATATCTATTTATTTTGCAAAATTATTATTATTGTTTCTTCTCTTCTCAGTATTATTTATTATTATTATCATTATTATTGTTCTTTATGTAAATCCCCAAGCTCTTACCTAGGGAAAGGCGGACCTACCACAAAGAAAACGTAGGGAAGGAAATGACCCGACCTAATAATCAGCTGAGATAGCTCCCTTTGGGTGGCTGAAAGGCTTTGTAAGAAAGAACGAACGAACGAAGAACAACTGTCTATATGTGTGTCTGTGTGGGTAAAATGCATTACCCCCATCTACTCTTGAAAAAAAAAAAAACAAATAAAACTCCGAGATTCTGGAAACGAAGCATGTTTCTCCATGGTTATACATAATGTCCAACGAAAAAGTTATGAACGCTGTCCCAGGTGTCGGCAAAGAAAATCTCCTCCCCATCTTATTGCACGACTAACGCCGTATTTCCCTGAAGTAAATAATCTGACGTCAAATTACATCATGATTGCTCTCATCATAAGGAGCAATAGACCTATTTCAACTGTTGTAATTATTGTTCAAGATAGACACAATTGCTTAAATAGCAAAAAGAGCACAGTTTGAGCTATTTAAGTGACTAGTCACTCAAATAGACACTACCGGACAATAAAACATCCATGGATAGTACGAGACAGATTTTTTTGTTTACTGTATTTGCAAAATTTGTTTTTGTGTTTCTTTTCCTTTCTTTTCTTGTTTGGCTATGTAATGTTACGAAACTGCATTTTCATGAAATGTCAATTTCAACATCTTCAAATGTTGCAAATGTCAAACAAAACATAAAAAATAATTTAAAAAAAAAAATCATCCCATCACTAAATTAACTTAATGCAAAATCGGTTTAATGCATCTTATTTTGTTTGCATTCTAGAGTGGTTCCTACTCCCATGAGTTTAGGTAAATCCAAGTCAATCGTTATTTTGTATTTTGCTTTTATGCAGACAATGATACATGCGAAGGTCATCAATGTAAAAATTCCAGCTTCTGTATCCCACTGGAGTGGAGATGTGACGGCCAACATGATTGTCCCGGCAAAGATGATGAAAGCAGTGAGATTCTGATATAGTAACTCTTGCACCTTTGGCCATCAAGACGTAATTAAGGACTTATGACTAAATAAGCACTACTGAAATCTATCATGAAAATTTCCATTAGGTGATGTCCCATTCAATAGACTGTCTTTGAAACTACAGTGAATTAGTAAATTTGGTAAATTTCATTAAAGAATAGAGAGCTTTAATCTCTCCTTCAGCATCTGTAGTGGAAACCTATCTTTAATATCCTTCCGTCATATTTTATTAACCTATTCCTCGATCCCCTGTTTCACGATAGACTTTTTCACTTAAATTACCCTATAATTTAAGGTTTCATTGTCTATAGAAATAGGTTTTTTTTTTTAAAATCTAATTGCTGTGACAGTTCGCCTGCTCATAACTGAGTTAACTTTTTTTGCTGTATGCACTACTTTGATTAGAGAAATCTGCAAAATGGTTTTCTTTCTTACTTGCATCGCATGACATAAGATTTGGCAATGGGTTACATACAGAGAGAAGGAAATGGGAATGGATTTTTTTTCAACAAGCTTCGACTGAAAGCTTTAAAACTATCTTTATGAATATCTGAAGAACGGCTTTCATATTCAATCAAGAAAATGTTTGTGTAAATGATTGATAGACGATATGAATAAGATCAAGAAGCCTTGAAAGTAAAAAGCGCACAGCCTCCTTTTTTTTCTTCTTCTTTTTTCTTCTTTTTTTTTTCTCAAGATTGTGCAGTTTTTATATTTATGCTGGCTGTAATACTAATTTTGACAGACTGCTCTCCCACGTGCAAGCCTAAACTGGAGTTCCAGTGTGCAAATAAGAAGTGCATTTCACATACTTGGCGCTGTGATCAGGGAGACGACTGCGGCGATGGATCTGACGAGGTGGATTGTCGTAAGTATATTCAGCATTGTGATTGAAAGCCGATGGAAAAAAGTTTAAAATTTTGGTCATTTTGTGAAAGTCGGTGGAAGTAAATATTAAAACCTTAGTCGTTTTGTTTAGTCACTAACGAGTGAAAGCCAGAAAATTTCTCCTTTTTTCAGTGCATAATAGTGTAATAGTGGAGGGGAGGGGGGGGGGAGGCGGGGGAGTATCAAACTAGCATGAATCATATAGGCAATTGCTCCATAAATGCAAACTCCTCCAAAGCCGTGAACGTAAGGGAGTTTATTTTCAGCCATCTGCAGGATGTCTAAAAATAGACAACCATAGATGCCGTCCCCATCATTCGAGAAAAGAAATCGCAAACTCTCTATTACTTAGGGGTCATTTCGATTACAGTTTTATTTGACTGATTGTCTTGACATTTGTATGAGAATGGGAAGCTACTAGTCATTCTTCCTTGTTATCTTACTACACAAAAAAACCATCGAGATGGAGTGTATTGTCTTTAATACAGTGATCAGTATAAAATATGCATCCTCTAGGAAATATGATCCAAAATTCTGTTCCGTATAATGACACACTCCTTCTAAGTAACACCTACTCATCAAAATTGTCAGGCATAGCGTTTTGTTTTGTTTTTTGTCCCCGAGCTAGTTTCAGAGAACTTTTTTAAACACAGTGGGGTATTCAGATGTTATCAGACATTATGTCAGTACGTGCTACAGTGTGTTAGCGACGGAAATATTGTTTCCAAAATAATACAATATTAGAATCACACATAATCAAATATATGTTAACCAATTCACACTGTCTCGTTGAAAACGCTTTGTTATCAAACATGATAGGAATAACGAAGCTACATTAAAACTTATTGATGCTGTACTCATTCAAGTGTTATCATATTTCTGGAGCGATTAAATTATTGCTCCGCACAGCTGTGGATGAGAAGAGGATAATATGATTACTGACAAAGATTTGTCCCAGAGAAAGGACAGGATGTTTTACAGTCCTGGGTGGTTTTGATTGTTGTCGAATGTCACCATGTGAGTATCGATTACACATGCGTTAATATCACAGCTGCACCGTCCTGTAAGAGATCTGGCGAGGTGAAGTGTGACAGTGGGGATCAATGTATCAAAGTGAACTGGTTGTGTGATGGTGACAAGGACTGTAGAGATGGCTCAGATGAGAAAAACTGCACTGAAGAAACAAATCTAAGGACATGTAGCCCGGAACAATTCCGGTGTGCTTTGCCTGTTCTAGAGACACAGTGTGTTCCCCATCGGTGGCGATGTGATGGAGACAAAGACTGTACCGATGGAAGTGATGAAAAGAATTGTAAGTTTTGTAGTATGTAACTTGTCTAAGTGAGAAATAAAACATTTATGAGCAAAAAACATTGAACTTTCTTTTACTTATTGTTTTTTCAGTTCTATTGTGACTGTGACAAATGAACTGTTCCCGGCAAAGTCTGTTGTTTAGAAGAATGTTGTAGTAAATATGAAAGTACGGGGAATGCAATTTAATAGTTCAGTATAGCATTTATCAATCTATTTAATGCAGTTAAAGGTGTATAAACAAAACTGGCAAAACACAAATAGTCAGTGACACAAACAAAAATATCTCTAAAAGTAAAAATGAGCAACCTTGATGAGAATTACTCTGTTGAAAAAAAGTCAACACGAGGACAGACATTTGTAAAATATTAACTTTCTTGTGCTGGGAAAACTGTGACATTAAATGACAGGCATTGCACGTATGCCGGACATCATCAAGTTTTTAAAAACATTTTTAGTCGCATCTGAGCTTGTCTGAAGTGATAAACGATGCTTCTTATTTTAAAAAAATAAAACAAAAACACCGCTGCTTTTTTTTTTCCTCTCAAGGCTTGGCCACAACCTGCCCATCGTCCGAGAGGATGTGTGACCAGAACCTGTGCATTAAAGCTGACCAATTCTGTGATGGACAAGCAGATTGCCAGGATGGAACTGATGAGAGAGACTGTAGTAATTTACAATGCTTATTTTGTCATTTTATCGATAGAGCTGTAATCAAAATCTTATATCATAGGCAGACTGTTGGTTATGCTTAGTACGTAAAATTGGGAATTTGATGTGGTAATAGCTGTAAGTGTGAATGACATATATTTTTGAAAAATCAATCATAAGCCAGCTTATAGTTATTATTTCAACCAATATAATTAAAATTTAATAATCATATCACTTGTATACAAAGAAGTAGAGGAATGCATGTTATCGTCTCGTTTTCCTTTTTTTTTTTTTCTTTCCAGTGAAGCGTTTCTGTAGAAAAAAGATACACCTATTGTAGGGAAGAGAGAGAGAGAGAGAGAGAGAAAGAAGATATGTAAACTGCATGCACTGTTCAAAACCGTGTGAACGAAAATCTAAAACAAATATATGAAAACCAAATGACATTGAAACAAGACTGAAATCTGTTATCCAGAAATTGCCTGAAGAACAAGCTTATATTATAGAACGTGAGTGAAAAGTACTGCTCTGTTTTATTTTGAAAAGGGAGATTTGTTTTCTTCCTTCAGATCATCCGTTATTTTAATTATTCCAGTCATGTATTTTATAATTTTAGGATCTGACTTTTAAAATTTTGACTGGCAATCGTTCAGTGATTATTGTTATCGACCTTAGCTCAAAATGTGTGAAATGTAATTTCGATATTTTTCTTTCTGTGGTCTGCAATTGTTCCTTTAATAACAAGAAATGAATTCCATATTTTTTTAACCTGATGAAAAAGTGAGTTCATGTTTTACTTGCTTCATTTTTGTTTTGTTTTGTTATTTATTTTTTATTTTTATTTATTTTTTGTTTTGTTTGTTTGTTTGTTTTATAATTATTGTCACAGAACAAGGAAAGCATTTACTACATCTATTTCCTCTCCTCCTTTAAACAGTCAAGGATGCCTGGCTGTTTTTATCACTTCACAATGAAATTCGCCGTTATAATTTTGACGACAATTATAAGCAGTACGTCAGATTTCTGTACACCACAGCTCCTGGCGCCGTCGCCGTGGACTTTGATATTCGAAATGAAGTTATGTTCTGGGCGGACGTCAGGGCAATTGGAAAGTAAGTAGGAATATGATCGACACACTTGGCCTTTACAGGACCTTTAGATTATTTTAGAGGATTACTGTTAAAGACCATTAGTGGGCCTACGTTTTTGTCATATTATTATTCATTCTGTATGATGCCGGAAATAGCTGAAGTCTTGCTAATGTTATGTGGTGTCGGTGGCCTAGCGGTTGGGCCATCGGACTCGGGATCTAAAGTTCCGGGTTCGAATCCTGACAGGTTCAGATATTTTGTCCTTGACAAAGACAGTTTACACACATTTCCTGACTCGACCCAGGTTTAAATGGGTACCTGACTATAGACAAGTGATGGATATTGTTAGACTGATAAGGATTTGAGCGCCTTTCAGGCAGCCACCTTGTATGCTTCCCAGGAAGCTGAGAACATTTATGAGTGTATTTTTTGGGGGGTCTGTCGGGGTAATATTAGATTGTAAAGCGCTCAGAACTTGTACTGTACGAGGATAAGGGCTATATAAATACTCTCTATTATTATTATCATTATTAATCTTTGAAAGAGGCACACAGAGCAAAAGCCGAAATTTATAATAATAATTTAATTGCTATCGACAACAATCCTGATCTTATCAGTTCATTGTGCTTACTGTGGAAGTATGTTCATCCATATTACTTTGTGTCTGAATGATTCTGTGTGAATGACCGAGTTTGTGTGTGTATGTGTGTGTGTGAGTGCGTGCTTGCATGTGTGCTTCCAGGGAGGCGGAGGCTGAATTAGAAACTATTCTTCATGTCATGTTCTTTTTATTTTATATTTTTCGATTGATTATTCTTTTTTTGTCTTTTCTGTTGCTGTTGTTGTTGTTGTTTTGTTTATTTTTTCTAATGCTTGCGCTGTTTCCTATTTCCAGGGTGAGTTTTAAAACCAACAAACCAATCACAATTATCGGAAACAACAATACTGGTTCACTTGCGGGTCTGGGTGTTGATTGGATACACAGGAACCTCTACTGGTCCGATGCTAAATTTGATCGTATAGAAGTTGCACGTTTGGATGGAACCAGCCGTAAGACTCTTATTTCAGAGGGTCTGGATCAACCAAGAGCTGTAGCTGTAGACCCTAGACATGGGTAAGTGAGACGAGTAACGTTTCCCAATGTCATCTTGACTCTTCATTATTTCGAATCATGAAAAATATACTTAATGAAAAGAACTATTTTGATTTTAAGTGATAATTATTCTGTTACGTAGGACTTATTGTCTCACAATATCGACACTAAAGTGCTGTACTATCCTATGTGATCTCGACAGACCCAGTGGAGACTCTCAGGTATGTTTTCAGCTTTCCGGGAAACACACAGGGCGGTTTTTTGTTAGGCGCCTAAATCCTATTCAATCCCAAAAGTAACATGTAACGGTTTATGGTGAAATTCTTTCACAGACTTTATATTTAGCGTCAGAATAGATTAAAATACTTCATTACCACTTAAATCCAAGTATTTCATATCCGGCACTGAGACCAGGGTTCCGTCTCAAGTTGTAGATTTTGAAGTGCTCAAACTTTTGACATTGTTAATTATTATTTACTTGAGAAAAATGCCACTGATGCACATAAGCAAATTAAAATGAGGTCAACATTATAACTGCTCACGGAATACATGTCGTTGGTGTGTCTCGCAAGAGACAAGGATCTCCATTAATCTCGGTCTCCCTCTCTTCGTATTAAGGTGACGATAGTTTGACCGTTTCATTTATTGACATTGCCAGGCCAAGACGTGCTAAGTCTGCTATATGATCTGTCTCCTCTATGTTTGTCTTCCACTGTCCCCTGGAGTGTACCTGAGGTCAAGAGTTACAAGGTTCGACATGGGCCAACCAGGAGAAGCAGATCTGTCTCCTCTATGTTTGTCTTTCACTGTCCCCTGGAGTGTACCTGAGGCCAAGAGTTACAAGGTTCGACATGAGCCAACCAGGAGGGGCAGACCATGCTTTTGATTGCCTTCAATCTTTTTGATTTGCCGTCTGACTTTCACCCGTCATCAAGCAAATTACTGTCTTGTTTTTTTCTTCTTTTAATTTTGAATCTCTCTTATTGCGTCTTTATCTTACGCTGTAAGCAATAGTAAAGCTGTGTTCTTAATTATCCTTGTCCTTTCTCCTTTTTCAACGATATCAGATGGATATATTGGACCGACTGGGGAAAGCGGCCTAAAATCGAAAGGTGTGGAATGAATGGTGAACATCGCAAAGCTATTGTGACAAGACAAGTGGCTTGGCCCAACGGACTTACAATAGGTGAAAGCGGTTGTTTCATGTTTCAGTATGATCAATAAAATTGCTCCACTCAGACCTGTAAGAAAAAAAATCGCAACTGAATCATATCAACACGCGACTGCATAACACTGAAATAGACCTAAAATTGTGGTCTCTGAAAATCACAAACCCCTTTTCCTCGTGATAGTAATTATCTATCCACCTGATCAAATAAAGCTTTCCTCAATATTTCAAAACAATCAACAGATTATTGCAGCATTTCATTCTAAAAAGTGCATTTCAATCACTGTGTATTAAAGGAGCCTTGTTGAACTTAATTCCGTTTTTTTTTGTGTTATTCAGGAAAATACGTTAAACTTGTTTCAAACTTTTTCAACAACAGCGAAAAAATCTTCCCATTTTATTTTTTATTCACAGATTATATTGAAAAGCGAATGTATTGGGTAGATGCCAAACGTGACATTATTGGAGGTTCTGATCTGAATGGAGACAACTACAGAGTGGTACTGCAAAGTCGTGAACATTTGGCACATCCTTTCGGCATCACAGTCTTTAGAAATTTCTTATACTGGACAGAATGGAGGTCCAATGCTGTTTATAAGTTTAACAAGTTCGGCACTGGCAGTGTTTCCAGGATTGCTGAAAACTTGATTCACCTAAAGGCTGTTCAAGTCTATCACGTTTCGAGACAGCCAGACTGTAAGCATCATTTCCAAACTCGATCTGAATCGGGCGGGTTTACCCTGATAGTAGTGAACGCTTTACTTCGTTAAACATCGTGAGTTGTCACATGGTGGGAGACATTTGACATCTTTGCTTACAATGTGGAACTAATTAATAATGAATACAACTAATTATCGAAATAACAATACATTAAAATGGCGACTAAAGAAAGGAAGGGATAACGATCCCTGAATACACACTGGAACACCCGATATTTGGCCTCTCTTTTGCATCTCATTTCTAGACACAATATAGCCGTTGTCACGCTGATGTGCCGTTAAACCCGAACACAAACAAACAACACAAACAAACATCTCATGTCGTCCTCGTGTTTTTCAACACAAACGTAGTCTCAACTATTAAAACTGTTTTAATGATATACGAATACACCTTCATCTTTATAAGACATCAATAATCACTTTTCATTTTTAAATTACATCAGTGCTATTCCTACTTTCATCTCTGTATGACATCTATGTTATCCTTCCAGCTTTGAGTGCATGTGGAAGAAATGACGGCGGTTGCTCACATCTGTGTCTGCCCAAGCCAATCCTTCACAATGAACCACTGGAGGCTGAGTGTGCCTGTCCCGATGGTTTACAGCTTGTTGATGCCTATACTTGCCAGAATCGTAGGTCCCACATCATAGCACCATCGGAGATGTACAATATCTAAACAATATACAGCACTTCTTACGCACTATATAATGACGTTCAGTTCCATGAAAAAGAAGAATATCCTTGAAAGTCAAATCTTAGAATTGTCAAAGCGCCGATATGGTCAAAATCATTATATTTCACATCTTTTTAATCAATTTCGTAATAAGATACCATACAATACAATTTATAACAAGATAGTTCTCCGGCACTGCTTTTAAGTGTAAAGAATTTATCTCTAGAATCTCATTATAGAAGCCGGAGTACTCTAGTAGTTTTTATTATTAAAGGAATAAGAAATATTTGTGTGGAGTGTTTCGATTTCTGTCATATAAATGTTCCAATGGAGTGTAGTTGTCAATCTGAACCAGTATTGTGTCGCTCGTAGTGACGGGTGATGAAATAAAACAGAAGACGAGTCATTCTTTAATGGCTGCCCATGAATATTATGTCATTAAAAGGTAGATGTAGTCGTTTATTTCTAAGTTGAAATTGCTGTTATGTTTTACACTTTTTTCTATAGCTGCAGAGGGGATGACGACAAAGTCAACGCCAACAGGTAAAGACATAACTACGTCCATCTGTACACTCATACCCACAGCAACGCATCCAAATATTTGCACCCGAGAAACATTCTCGGAATCTCAACTGATGGCGAAACCCACTCAAAACATAACGTTATATTCCTTTTGTCCATCCATCAAAGCATATCATTAACTCTAATTATGGCCGTCTTATGAAATACCAAATGCATTTTTTATACATGCATACACATGCAGGCTGATGTACTCATAAAGATGTTAAATTTGAGATATTAATCAGTTTGCCATCAGTTACATTTATTGTTATTACATTTGTACATTTGTGACAGTCATAAACCTTCCTGCTACTCTAAACTGCCTCTCATAGTACAAATAGAATTCTGATTCTATAGTCTTCTGTTCATAACTCATACATTTACTACTGTTGCCCATTAGATCAGACATAGCATGTTCTTGTCCACAGCATTGAAAGTCGTATTTCTGACCAAATTAAAACACTATATTATTATTTGTACTGCATGTCCACATTGAATTCATTGTATAAATCATCTAGCGCTAGACAGCCCATTTTGCTATTCATTCGATAAGGAGCCACGATGACATCATCTGTGTTCCTTCAGATTAAAAAAAAGTCAGCAATAGAATCAAAGGTAAGTCCATCAGTTTGTGATTACAAGTAGACCATGTCATACTAATTTCACCTGATTTATTCACCAAACTGCTACTACTTTCATTGTTCAGGAAGCTTTTTGTCGTACTTTTTAATCATAATATTATTTCTACCATCTTTTTGAGAAGATGAGAGTTTTTTTCAGTACAGAATGATTCATTTAGGTGCAGTCTAGCTGGGTTGAAGTTTAACTATTTTCAATAAGGCTTCACTAACATTTAGTTTACCATCATTCTCAACCCTTTTAGCTACTCCAGCATTTAACTCATGGTCTCATTCATAATGCAAGATAACAGTGATTTGATTCTGAAATTGACAAGAATATTTTCATGAGCATTTTGTCCTATAACATTGTGTAATGAAAGGGAAAATATTCATAAAGATTTCTTTTCTATCTCCTATTTAAATATGCACTTGACTTACTGATTAATTGATTAATTGGCCAATCAATCAACCGATTCCTTATCCAACTCATGATCCACCGATTAGGATTATAAAGAGATTTCTTTTTGTCTTTTTCATTCATCTCCAGATCATAGACAGTGAGCAAAGTCACATGCAAAAGTGAAAAAAAAGGACTCATGTCATCGGATGACCAAAAGAATGATACCTAAAAGAAGAGTGAAACAAAAGACACTATTTCTTTCACAGATTACTTCCGTGCAAGGTCGTTGAAAGCCTCAAGTTCAGCAACTCGTTAAGTTACGTTCCATATACGTCTTTCAACCTCCTGGTAGAGGTTATCTCGAAGCAGCTCGTGGCACCAAGTCTTGAGAGCTGCATCTGATAACATTCCGACTCCTTAATTAGATCAGAACAGACCCGTCATTTCAATCAGAAAACTGGATTTAAGATAAGGAAAAATGATGTTTCTGTGCCATTGTTTGAAACCTGTTTTGGTGAGAAAATGAATTTTCAAATGTTCAATGTCAGAATTGTTTGTGTGGAGATCACATCGCATCAGTTTTGCCATTAATTAAAAATTTAACCTGAAACTCGTGTTAGTCATTGCTATCATACATTGCCGTGTATTCATCTGTTAGTACAGAAAAATGAGGCTGTCGGCTGTTCGTAGTTTCAAGCTGCGACGATAGTCAGATTTTAACACACAGATTAAGCACAATATGGAGCGGTCAGACTGTCACCATGATGTTGAGAACAACAGAAAACCCATAGCACTGAAAATTCTGAACTGCTTTCTCTTGCATCCTAATAATATTTGCCGCACGTAGCATGAATAATAATAAAAATAATACTAATTTTTAAAAAAACATGAATTCTGTATAGGAGTTTTGCAGTTGCTGCTATTGAGATCGTCCTGGGCTGTCTTAGTTCTGTGAAAAAGTTTGCCATGTTCAATATAACTGGCTGGCCGGAAAGGCGAACACGAAGTTGAAATGTTCCTAATGAAGTGGGCATATTATGAATTCCTTCTCTGTTCAGAAAAGATGCAACCGTCCAAAGAAACTACCTGGAAAACTTAGACTCCGTGACAGTTCAAAGAGTCTTGAGGACTGTGAATACAGAGCAATGCACTAAAACATTTTGGACACACTAGCATTCGACTTGGACTTATTATATCACCAAAATGGACCTACAGCAAGCCGATTATTATAGATATGTGTGTGTGTATGTGTATGTGTGTGTGTGAGTGTATTATCAACATATTTTGATTCGCCAAAATCGTGCGGATTTAAGGACATAAATAGCTACACGTTCAATGATAATACTAATAATAACAATAATAAAAATAATGTTGCTCGTTTGTAGTCAGTCATTACATTTTCATTTCCATACTAACAAACTTGCACAGGTACTGCCGTGAGAGGCCGGTTGTTGTTGACATCGGAATACGCTGACCTATCGGCACTGAATTTGTAACTGGCTGCCATGATTGAATGATACTGATGTCGTATCAATCATTGTTGTAAGGAACACAGTCTTTCTCATTCAGTTGGTCGGAACGTACTGAACCAGCTGACTCTCTCCAAATATTGAAAATCCTTGGCTCGCTGGCCATGTGAATGTCAGACGAGTAATGAAATACAAATATTTTGTGATATCCATTATTTTGTGACATTAAGTTATTTGTAATTAGAGGCGCCAGAAAAGGAAAGATCGCACAAGCTCCACCTCCCAGCCTGGTCCAGCGCCCAATATTTCCTGCCCTCCAGTGCAACAGAATCTTTTGTGCCAAGATTGGCCTCATCAGCATCTCCATACCCACCTCACCCCCCAGTGATTAAAAGTCATGGTCATCTTCACTAGCAAAGGACGAACATCATCAATCAAAATTTATTCCCCATTCTTTGTTAGGCTCCAAGAATCTTCTGTTGTATCTTTGATGATTTGAAACATTTGACTGTCAAAGAAGACCTACTGAAAGAGAAATGTTTCTGTTAGAAGTTATAGAAGTTTAATTTGTGCAAATGTGTTATAATTATGTTTGACTTTTGTCATGAAAAACAATATCAAATAGCTATTAAAAGATCTATGTTGTTTTTGTTTGTTTGTTTGTTTGTTTTACATTTAAATATATACACAATGTTAATATTTTAGAATTGCAAATACAATTACATATTCATAATTAAAAGAAAGGTTTTTCAATAAGATAAAACTGAAATCTTTCAGTCATCCCCAGCCACATTTCAGCAGGAACAAATGTCAAAAAAACAAGGCAAGATGCTATCTACTGCACAGGCATAACCAGTTAATATTCCTTTTTATCAGTAATAAATTTATTTAATTCATTAACAATTGATTAAATATTATTTATTCACTTCTTTATGTACTTTCTTGTTGGTTATTTAATTATTTAGTTGGATAGGTAGCTAGTTAGTTAGTTAGTAATTTAGTTAGCTAGTAAATGAGTTAGTTTGCTAGTTAATCAGTTAGATAGTTAATTAGTTACGTAGTTAATTAAATAATTACTTAGTTGATTAGTTAGCTGGTTAGTTATTTAGTTGGTTAGTTAGTTGGTTGGTTGGTTGGTTAGTTAGTTGGTAAGTAAGTAAGTAAGTAAGTTAGTTAGTTAGTTAGTTAGTTAGTTAGTTAGTTAGTTAGTTAGTTAGTTAGTTAGGTAGTTAGTTAGTTATCAATTTCTTGATCAATTTATTATTCACTTCTATATTTCTGTGTTAATACAAAACAGAGTAAATGATTAATGGAATGAAACGACGTCGCTGTACTCAAGATTGGATGTCTGACGCAGTTCAGCCCGTGGTCTGGGAAAAGGCGAAGGAAAGTGCCGACATTACTCATCACATTGTCACTGTGTAGGTGAGAGTATTTTTTTTTCTTCAGCTGTTTTTAATGATGAGCACTGAAATTTAATGAATTATTTTCTTACTGTCTTTAAAAACCTCAGACAGTTTCTTGAAAGCAACCATGTTGAAAAATAGCCATGATGCATCTCACGATTTTGTAATGCTGAAATGCGGTAACTATTTTGATATTGAATACATGTATTTTCTTTAACTGACAGGATTCTGGTAAAGAAATAAGTATGCAGCTGAAACACAGCCAGACAGTAAGATTATGTGATGAATGCATATATTATGTTCCATCCCACATGTCAGCAGAATTACATAGCAGAGTTTAGATGAAACTGGTCAGAATAAATATGTCATCATATTTTCCAAGCACCTTTATCTAACAGATGTTCCGAAAGTGCAATGGAGATAGTCTTACAAATCCAAGAGGAACTTTACGTAGCCCTCAGTTCACACAATTGATATTTAAAGCTAATATTTGGTCATGAAATGGGTTTAAACATTTCATGTAAAGTTGCCTTTTAGTGGCTATCGTCTACATAAGTTTAAAATGATAATTCATTTTCGACATATCTTCTTACCAGTATCCTTATGTCTGCTGAAGCATTGCAGAAAGAACAAGACAGACCCTCCAGTTGGTGCTGATAGGTTATCCAAGACAGACTTTCCAATTGGTGCTGATAGGTATAAGTATCAACTGGAAAGTCTATTTTGAATGACCTATCAGCACCAATTGGAAAGTCTGTCTTGGATGACTTACCAGCACCAACTGGAGGGTGTGTCTTGGATGACCTATCAGCATCAACTGGAAATTCTGTTTTGGATGATCTATCAGCACCAATTGGAAAGTCTGTCCTGGATGACCTATAAGCAACAACTGGAGGGTCTGTCTTGGATGACCTATCAGTACCAGTTGGAAAGTCTGTTTTAGATGACTTATCAGCACCAAGTGAAAAATCTGTTTTGGAGAAGCCTGTCAAGGGGCGATCTGTCTGCATCAACTTTACCAGTGGGAATGCATTGTCTTCTTGCTGTCTGAATGCGGCTGCTGGAAAGACCCATCTTGGAGTGATCTATCTGCACCAATTGTACCGGTGAGAGAGCATTGTCTTCTTAGGATCTGTCTGCGGCAGTTGGAAAACCTGTTTTAGTGTATGCCGGGAATGCAGGCTGCTTCTTGAGCAGCATTGATCTAGACAATCCTTAGGACTACATCTCGTCCTGTATGCGGTCATTCCCCTATTGCATGCCGGCGTCAGGATCGGCATTCCACTTAGAGGTACAAAATAAACTGATTATCTTCTTAAAATTGAACTTCACTTCGATCAGTTATAATAAAACTTTAGCAAGGAGCTAGCCCATTCTTTACCAGACTGAAATGCCCGGTACATAGAGGGTTGGATTATTAACGCTACTGTCTAGAGGTTTACCGAAACCTTATCAAAATTTAGACATATCTGGCCTATTCAAAGTCCAATCATTGGTGTGAAATGACTGTTTACAGCAGTTTCAAGTGAAGTAAACGTTGCGTTACTTTTGTGTCAGATAGAAATATAGTAAAAGTTATGAACTGTCCTTTGTGTTCTGTTATGTTGCTCACTAGTATTATATCACCGTTTGTTTGGTTTGGTCTTTTTTTGTTTGTTTATGTGATTTTATATGTTTTTTTCTTTAGTTACCATTTTGGTATATATTTGGACTGCTATTGTCATTATTTTTTTATTGCTCTTGTTATTGTATGCTTTTGTAGTTTCCAGTATTGTTATGGTTATATGTTTCGTATTGTTTTGAGTTTGTTTGCTTGTTTATTCTTTCATCAACAATTCTCTGTGCGCTCCTGTTTCTTATCCTACGAGTCCCTGGTGTTTGACAGATAGCTTCATGGATTCCTTAACACGAATAACCTGCCAGCCATCACAAGATTTTACTCCTGGACTAGAAAACAGATGATCTGATCTAAGCGGGGACACAGCCAAGCCATGTACATGTATTTGGAATTTATTTAAGTCAGGTGCTATACTGGTATTGTAATTTTCTCTTCAATAGATTTGTTCCGACCAAGAGGACGGCTGGAAATACCTGTCTAATTCTAGTAGGGGGGTACTAACACTCCAAACTGTTCACTACCACTGACACAGGAAAACACATAAAAAATGCACGGGACTGGTAACAATTGTTCTCAGATCTCATGGTGGAGCCATAACAAACATCAGTGAGTGTTCTATTTTTAGCAGGGGGTACAAACACTTCGCCGGGGATTTCCAGATTTTTGCCTGCTCGAATATGAACTATTATAAGCATAAAATATCTGTGTAAGCTAAGCTGAATAGGAGAGAACAGATCCGTTATTCAAATAACTTTGAAAGTGAAACAGTTCAATGGATATTGGAAGTGCAGGAGCGTTTCACAAACATGATAACCCAAGGATATTATAACAGTGTATACGTTTTTATGCCGCTGAAGTATAAAGTCTTTTAAATAACTTGACTTTCGTTTGGGAAAAAAATTATATGCAAGTTTAAGATGTTTTAACTATGATAATTATTCAAGCGTCAATAAATGTCAATAACACACTATTTTCTTTTCCTTTGTGGGCTCGTAGGTAAATTATAAAATTTAACTCAGTTCGAAATCTTAAGTGAAATGGAGACAAGCTTGCGCTCTCAAGACTTCACTTGTGGACAGATGTAACTCAATTTTGCTGCTTGAAGTCTTCGAGATCCGCATAGGTAACATTTGAACATTTTAGTTATGGTAAAATCAACTTTTTAAAAAGTCCATTTTCTTTACTGTCTTGAAAAATTATACAGGCATTAATCCATTCACATTGAATTCATTTTACTATATCAAGAATATCGGAAAGAAAACAAAGTTGATCAACGGTTCAAAACATGTTTGTCGAGTGCTGCGTGCACACTTAACTTTGTAAAGAAAGTTACGCACCTCTGCTCCGCTAACACTGACAGGAAAGTAGTTGGGATATCCCAGTTTACCCTCAAAAAGAAAGGAAGAAATGACTGAATGAATGTAAAATCAAACACCCAAGCAAAGAGAAAGAAAATAAAACAATAAGCGAGTTTTCCATTGAGTAACGATAAATTTAATTACGGGATCCTTAACACCGACATCAAAGTGCATATGTCTGCCACATATTTTGAGTGGCAGGGAAATGTCGGGTTGCCCTAAGATATAAATTGAAAAATTCACCCCCTACCCCCTCCTCATTTGACTTCTCTTATATGGCTTTACCTCAGCAACAGCCAAGTATTTTAGATTATAACTGAAAAAAATATTTCCTAGTCTAATAGTCCATTTAATTGAACTTTTCATATCGGGGTTTTTCATATCTATTTTTTAACAAGTGGCAAGGGACTAGTCTGACCAAATACGCGCTCATTGTGCTTTCTTTCTGAATGACATGAACGTGATCTTAACATGTCTGAAGAAGCTCCTCCAGATCTGGGCCGAGCGCAGAACCAATGACTATGTATGGAGCAGAACTGAAGGTTTTGCTAGATCTCAGGAACCTCTCCTGACAATTATTGTGAAGAGACGCAAATTATTATGGTTCGAGCACAACACACGATATTGTGGCCTGTCGAAAACAATAATGCAGGGCACTATACAGTGGGGGGGGGGGGGGGGGGGGGGGGAAAAAAAGAGGAAGGCAAAAAAA
>JBCEWB010513376.1:0-13224 GCA_039654565.1 Peronia peronii | reverse complement strand
CAACTTCCCTCAAGGATTTAAACTTAGATTTCTTGAGATTGTGATAAAAATGAAGGAACTGTATCGGATTAGAAGCTTGATAACACAATAGCCATTCCCTTGCAGAATTTTGACCTAATGAGTCGCGACGACGCCTGTCACACAACACACCAGAACAACTACAAATAAAAGAGAGAGAGAGAGAGAGAAAGACACTGAAGTGTTGCATATGAACACAATCCTATGATCCTATGTTATTCGATTCCAGCTGAAACTGTTATATGCTCTTTTTTTAAAATTATTTTTGTTATCATTATTATTTTATAAAAAATGTCCTCAACCTAAGACGACTATCTAACCGGTAACTACTCGAATACACTAATATATATGAATAACTGGATGTTGATCAAATTAGCCAAATTTTCAAGCTTAATTAGTTCTTTGTCAGGGCAATATAGAAAACATATAGAATGTAAATACGGTATTGTACACGAAAGAAAATGTTAATTAATTAATTATCTTTGCCGGGGAGTTCAAACGTCACGGTCAGTCAACAGCTCATTAATTTTGTTTAGCTCTGTCATGTTGATGTCACTGCTATGTGTTGTCATCACAAAGCATCATTTTTCTAAATCTCGGTGTGAAAAGTGTGATGGTTACACACAAGTTTCTCTTCCATAACACTGACAGGTCTCTGAATATTGTTGTCATTATTATTATGATATACGTTTCCCACCGAGGTCGCAATGCATTATCTGTTCCACTTTGGTTCGACAGGAAGAAGAAACACATCCTCATTGCAAGGAACATTTGAATGCCAGAGGTGGTGGAGATCTTTGCCGAGGAGTTCAAAAGTCAAGGTCAGTCAACAGCTCATTAATTTTGTTTGTCTCTGTCACTACTGTGTGCTGTCAAAACAACAGATCATTTTTCTAAATCCCGGAGTGAAAAGTGCGATAATGACACATATGTTTCTCTTCTATATTACTGAAAAGTTGATCCAAAGAATATTTCCTGTAGAGTGAAGAATAAAGGATCATGTGTTTTAGATATATTATGTAGACATGTTTTCAGGGGGAATAAAAATCTCTTTGTAAAGTCCTTTGACTTGTGTTTTGGCTTAGATATAATTGTTATCTTGTTATTATACATGTTTTATGCTCGAAACGTCAATACGTAATAGCTCTGTTCTTGTAGATCTTAAGGATAAAGTCTAACTGAGATCCACATTATACTACAGATGCGAGCTCGGAACCATAGACCTCAGAAAGTGTCAGCTTTACAATAGATCTCAGTTTCAAAGCCTGTGTCTTAGATCTGTTTTGCACCTTGTTCCCTGTATTTGTGGACAACAGTTCTACTTTTTGATCAGAGGGATATTTTGGTGATTATTTCTTGTGGGCCCGTCAATGCTGCTGGAGAATAGACTTGCTCTGGGTCTCGCGATTGATTATTTGTGTAGGAATGGCGATTGCTTCGTTTATTTAAACGTTGTAAATACGCGTCACTTGTTAAAGGAATTCGGCTCTTTTGTTTCCAGTGTGAAATAACTCCGATGTGATCATGTTATTCAGTTTATATTACCATTGTGCAGCCTACCACTGTAATACTGAAGCAAGACACAGCAAGAGGAAAGATGGAATTACCCTCCATACATTTTACTAACAAAGAATATTTTGAATATTTTGCGTATTGGTATGCAGTCTGATTCCTGCTATCACTGGCCAAGTCTCCGTTCACATGGAGATTTAGAATGAGTTCATTGATAAGAGAGTAGTGAATATAGATTGTACAATTAAGTGCTTGTAATGACACGAAAGGCTTATTGTTTCTGGCTTAGTTGGACATCATTGCCCTTGTTAGTTGTCAGACAGAAAAGTGATCAAATGGCAATTTTGGGAAATACTGTGGCAGATTTTATATTCCGTTTCCGTCGTTTGTTTATTTGTTTGTTTGTTTTGAAATTAGTTAAATCTCAACTTCCCAAGAACTAAAATCTGAAATTTTAATTTGGTCAAGTTTATATTCCTCTCTTTGTACATATTTTTCTAATTTGTTTTTGAGAGACAACTAGATATGTCTGTTTTAATATTCATTCTGATGTTATTGTTTCCATTTCTTATCTCTTTCCTAGAGTATAATTATTTTCCACTCATCCGGTTGTAAAAACTACCATATTTCACGCACAAGCTGCCAGACTGCATTCTTACGGCTGTGTCCATGGGTTAGACCATAACAGCCAAAGATTTGGTCAATTCCAACGTGGGGCAGAAAATGCTATCGCTGTTTTTGCACTGTTGTGATGTTGTTGTTTCTGTTGTTGTTACTGGCTCGTTGTTCGTCAAAAGTCGGTAGTCAGCATCAAGAAAACCCCCGAAAAACTTTATTTATGCCAGGGAGAATCCTAACCCTACCTGTAGAGAACACCATTATCTCTTGCCATCCTAACCCTAACCCTATCTGTAGAGAACACCATTATCTCTTGCTTTGACCTTTGTACCAGGAACAATATGGTCAGTTCTTTATAATTTCATGTTTCCAAAATCTAAATGTTAGTGTGTGTTCTATTTTAATAATAGAATTAGAAATATCCGTGCAACCATCCACACGCCCATCCATCTATCCACCAACTACGCATTTATTGTCATTTTTTTCATATTTGGGATTTATATTATTATCATTATTATTATTATTATTATTATTATTATTAACATGTGTTAAGTTAGTAATTTGTAGGCGATTTCTAACTTCACCGTCAATGTATTCCTAAAATATCATCATACGGTAAAATGATGACATAGTAGATAGCCTATAGATAGGCTGTAGACAGTCTTTTATTTAGAAGGCTTTGTCATCAGAGCAACATCAGAGAGATACCTAAATCATCATTCGTTGTCTGATAGAGAAGGACAAGGAAAGTAATTTGAATGTATGACTTGCCGTGAAAAAAGGAGTTAATTTTATCAAGGAGAGCTGTTGTTGCTGAGTTTCGCCGAATTATCAGATTCAGCGGAAATGATTTTTTTTGTTCTTTCTTCGCGATTTTTTTTTTTTTTTTGAAGTTGTAGACTGGCGTTTTGTGTGTGAGTTAAAATAATGGCTAGAGAATCTTGACCATAAGTGACATAAAAACAACAACAACAAAAAAAAACAACTATGTAACATAAATAAAATAAAATAAAATTTTGATAAAAATCTTAGATTAACGGGTTTCTTAGGAAAAATGGTTTAGCTGTGTGCTAGGTTTCCATGAATTTGGATAAACAGTTACTAAGATTTTGCATCGTGTCTTTACCTAATGGACGTAAATCTCCTAGCCATGATAGAAAAATTCAAGGCAGAATAAAGTTATTTTTTGAACATGCATTATATTAGTAGTATCAGATTAAACCTACGGGTCTGGGATTAAACAGTAACATGCCAAAAGCTCACCACATTTTTTCATTCATCTTACATCTTATAATCTGGCGAGAACTGATAAGGTGCAATCTTTTGAAGTTGAAAATCACTAGTCATCACTAGATCTGACTACCGCAGCCTTTTATTGAGACTGGTTTACTAGTATATATCATACAAGATCTCCCTTTCAACATAATGAGCCTTTTTGTTCAATCAGAGGCTACTTCACTTTAACAAGGACAAAATGTGTAAGACAAGCACTGTAAAAGAGGGAAAATCCTTAAGCTCCCGTTATTTGAAAGAAACTGATGAAAACAAAAATTATCCAAAAAATAGTTTCTTCATATTATGGTGAACTATGTTCAATTTTCTGTGTCATTTTTGCTTCCTTTGGATGTTTATTGCTATATAATTAAATGTAAGCTTACTGCTTGTATTCGGCAAAGGGAAATAATTTGGCTGACGGTCGGAGTAGCGCATTATACCACAGGATCCCAGCCCAGTAGCGTAGATTTACTGTTAACAATGTAATGTATAATTATGGTAGTAAATAATGACCTCTATGCTTTCAGAAACAAAAGTGCACAGAGGTTATATTTTTACGTCTTGCTACGCTCTCTGCTTGAGTGCAGAATCGCGAATTCCAATCTGTATGCACTCAACCAAAACTAATGACCCATAAAAAGCCGGCTGAGGACCTGATAGGCCTACATTGCTATCCAGGAAGGAAGGCAAGTCAGGTGTCCCAGTTAGAAGTGGCCTGTACGATGTACTAGTATTTTCCCGTAAAAGGCCGTATACATCAACACTGGGAACTTTGTAACAAAAGGTATTGGAAACAACCAAGTCCTGGAAGAATAACCCACACAGAAATGTAAAGATGTTCCAAGTCGAACTACGTCTTGTTTGCTTTGCTTGTCGTTCTTCATATCACATCAGTAAACCTTGAGAAAGATCAGTTTGTCTTTCTTTGGCCTGATATGTGTGACTTTGGTAAAAGACAGTTATTTCTTCTCTGTACTTTCTCCACTCAGTCCAAAAACCATTCTGCCTTGGTTGCAATCTGCCTCTGAAAAGAGATGAATCTCCTGTAATGAATTTAGCAAATGCGGCTTTTATTCGTGCAATGACCGTATGACGGTCGCGCGGTCCTTGGTCGATAGCACAGACATACACCACAGTATTACATAGTCGTATTTAATGGCTATCTGACTGCATAAGCTTACACATCCCAGTGGTGGGGAGTGCTGAACCGGCAAGTCTTAGCCAAGCTTAGGCACAGTATTTTCCTGTTCTTTCACTAGGAAACCACGAAAGCAGCAGTTTTGCACAATTTACTGGATTATTTGTCCCCCCCCCCCCCCCAGGTCAACCACACATACATACTAACATACCCACATACACCCATTCGTATTGTTGTCTTATTCTTTTCTAGACCTATTAGATCTATACCAGTTACCGCACGGCGGTAAAATCCTTCCTTCCCAGGAAAGCAAGAAAAAGAAAAGAACCAAACAAACAAACAAACCAAGACAAGAAATCCCCCCCCCCTCCCACAGGAAGAGGGTTCGAGATGGGAGTGCACTGAGACTAATGGTCAATCTGACCCATCACGACACACTGGTCATCATACCAGCCTTGCTATGGCCTGGGGAGAGTTTATAAAACTTACGAATGGCAATGACGACAGTATTTAACTCACAGGACACTGTACGAACGCTTTCAATCACAAACAGCTAGATTTACAACGATGGCTTTTACCTAATCTATTTGGGGAATGAGTCTCTTCCAAGCCACTCTGGATTTAAATGCACCAATTATCAAACGGCATCCATGAACAGTGTATAAAATATTTCAAAGAAGCTCTTTGAATTAAACATTCTTACAAACATGGCTTCAGATAATATGCCTAAACCCTGTAGCGTTCATGTATGTAAGGGTCCATAATTATACCTAAGGATATGTTTAAAATTCTGAGTTCCTGACAATACAAAATATATCAGAAGAAAATTATTTGGCACAGAAAACAAGACTCGTTACCGAAGATATCTTTGTTAATAAAAGGTAACATGTATGTAGTACAATTATAGTAATATGGTACCAGCGACAACAGACACAAAGCACATGCGAAATGAAACTGACATCGGCCATGATGATGACAAAGACTGTGGACAGAAAGAAACCCATAAGTGGATCCCACATCACCCGACTCAGTGAGAACATCTCGAACATCGATCTGCGATATAACTGTATAATTGTCGACAGACAGGTCTCATAAAGGTGAGTGCTCAGCCTCATTCTACATGGTCTATAGAGCTGTAGAGCAGAACAGGAGGGAGTGGGGTAGGGTATAATAATGTTCAGGAGGGCCAACTAGCAGGGGCCTGCTGTTTTGAGGGAAGACTAGTTACATCTACATGGAGAGGCAAACGAGAAGAGACCCAGTGGATGAGCGCTTTTGTATTGATATAAGTGTCAAGGAGAGAGAGGCAGAGAGAGTGAAAGAGAGAGGAAAGGTAAGAAGGACAGTGTAAGCATGTATGTGTGTGTCTGTGAAGAAAGGGAAAGTGGGGGAAAGAAAAAAAAAGAGAAAAAGAGACAAAGTGAAGTAGAGTGTGCGTGTGTGTGTGTGAGAGAGAGAGAGCGGGGTGGGGGGTAAGGAAAGTGAGCTAATGTTTGTGTGCATTTGAGGTGAAAGAAGACTATAATAATTGACCAAGGCTTTAAGAAAGTTCTATTTGACAAGTTTACATAGTCAAACAACACAGGAGGAAGACTTCACTGCGGACCATCAGACTGGCTGATGTTATAGAAGAGCGGGCAGATAAGATGTATATTTTAAACTATATCACAAATCATCAAGAGAGCGTATTCACCAACACTGGGAACTTTGTAATGTTAATTAATATTTTACTCTTGTGAAGTCCATTGTTTATTTCATAAATCAGAGGCGTCTTTGTTTTGTTTTGTTTTGTTTTGTTTTTGTTTTTCTATGTGTTCAACTGACGACAGAATTGCCACTGACTTTTAAAATAGCGACAAGTACATCGAAATCTACACATTAAAAAAAAAAAAAAAAACGTGTATTATTTTGAATTTCAGATCCAAGCATGTAACCTGCACAATGTATTTTTCACACTATGGCTAGGCACTGTGTGTGTGTGCGTGTGTGTGTGTGTGTGTGTGTGTGTTTTTAAATACCCAATTGATGAAGCAAATAAAAATTGTAATATCAAATTGAGACAGAGCTCAAAATTTGTTACACTCAGTTTAACTCAACTTTGTATTTGAAACTTAATCGTTTGCTTGGATTGACACCTAGTTATACACGATGCCCACTGCTATAATAAAGTTCACAATTTTTGCCTCAAGTTTCAAAAACTTTTCTTCACTTGTTCAAACTACTGAAATGCCCACTGTCGCATCCATAATTCATCTCTCTCTCTCTCTCTCTCTCCAAATCCAGCGTTCTGATTTTGTCTTTTGTTATTTGGTCATTCAGAGCTATG
Organism: Peronia peronii; assembly: GCA_039654565.1. Lineage (NCBI taxonomy): Eukaryota > Metazoa > Mollusca > Gastropoda > Systellommatophora > Onchidiidae > Peronia > Peronia peronii. The sequence goes on along the minus strand of JBCEWB010513376.1, from coordinate 6,337 downwards.
ATTTCGCAGTCAAATACGAAATTGGGGAAGGGAAAGGGGATGTGGGGGGGGGGGGGGGGAGGGAGGGGGGCATATGGTATTTTTGCTTTAGATTTTGTCCAGGGTTGCCTAAACATTTTTTTTTCGTAAGTAGACAGTTCTTTCTTACCTCTCGTGTGCTCTGCTGACTCCATAGAATAGAATAGATTATCTTTATGGCATCTTCAGCTGCAACCTCTTTAGGTTGATGGTCTCTTCCATTCGCCCCACCATCTCCACATCCTTGCTCTGTGCACGATTATCAACTGTAGTGGAAAACATAATGCTATACTTTGCCTTTCTGATGTTGTTAGTATTGTTGTGTAAGTTTAACTTGTTTGCTACTGCATGAGTTAATATGTAAAAGTGTAACTGTATATCTGTGTAACTGTGGAACTGTGTAATTGTGTAAGACTGTAACGCTAGCTATATTGTTCTTCACTTGCAGATATGCAATAGGCCATACTTTTTAAACATCGCTAGATTCAGTCATGAAAGGTACTATAGGAGCTGGAGAGGACTACTTCATTCGTCTGCATGGCCAAAAAGAGCTATAAAAGATATGTATCTTGTTACCGTATTATTATAGCCTCCATAGCATTTCCCCCACACTCTTCCTTCTTTCATACAACCTCACTATGAACTGCTTCCACTACATGTTCTCCTATCAGCAAATCTCTCTGTCACAAAATTTCATGACTCGCAAGACACATACACACTCATAAAAACATTTTTATCTTGCAAACACAGACATAAGAAGTCAGCTGTTGTCTCAGCATTTTTGCAGGAGAAGCACGCCGAACTGGGGGCAAAAATAATGAATCGTTCAATGCTACGCAGGGACCCCCGTCTGAGATCATCTTCAGACAATGACTGCGACTCCACTCGAAGACAAAAGAAAGAAGAAATAGGTGCAAAAGAAGGAGAAGAAGAAGACAAAAGGGGGAGAGAAGAAGAAGAAAAGAAGAAGCAGAGGAAGAGGAAAAAAAGAGAGAGGAAGAAAAAGAAAGAGAACAAGAAGAAGGAAAAAAGAGGAGTACAATAGTAGAAAAACAGGAGGAGCAAGAGGGAAAAGAGCTGGAAAGAATAAGAAGCTATTCCTGCAATTAGATCTCTCTTTCTTCCTCTCGTCCCATTCCGTGTACTAAACATTGTACACAGAACTTTAGTAATGTTATGGGATCTACTTATTTCCTTGGCCAAGAGTTGTTTCCCTTGGCAGGCAAGAGTTGCTTCCCTTAGAGAAAATGTCCGTTTTATGATTATTGTGATTATTTATGTTAATCATCAACGTAGGTCCTGTCAAAGATAATGAGTTATCACATGTCATGTCCATGTTTATGTCCATGTCTTGAAATGATGTAATATTGCTGTTGAGAATTCATATGATAATGTTTGTGGCTCTATGTACACCCATAATTAAGTACAATGTCTGTGTCAGGATGTCCGAATCATTTCAGTGCAACAAATAAATACAACCGAGATAACCACCACGTCAGGAGGTTGAACGGCTTATAAAAACCGTAACTTGCAACAAATCGAGTTAAGCGGTACACTATGAGTTTTTCTGTGTGATATCTCTATGATTGGTGAATGCTGGATAATTCACAACATATGAGACATAACAAGTAACTTAAGTGTTGCACATTATGGTTTATAAAAAGGGAACATTCAAGTTTCTATCTTGCCAACGCAGTCGTAAAAAGCCACCTGCTGTCACGCAAATACCTCATCCTTTCACCCAGGCCTTATGTTCTTTTCCTCTAACCCTCCCTTCTCGTCTTATTACTAAAACCTCCAAAGATTCCTTATAGTTCAACGATGGGAATGAAATACGCAACGCACTGGTATCAGTTCGCACGTAACTAAAGTCTTTTCAGCCCCTACCATTTTTGGACTATTTACGATACGCATCAAAGGCCATACCTTATCCTCATATCGATGATATTCTGACTTTACATCTCACTTTTCTTGCCCGAGAATAACTATGTGTGACGTTCTGGAGGAACTGTCAATGATGAACGACTTAGAAAAATCACCTAAACAATCGCAATGTTAATTATTCTCGCAACTCATTCAAATATTACAACTGTCCACAATATCAGAAGACATACAACTGCTCCATTCCATTTTCTAAGACTGCATTTTGTTCGCTTTTGTTGACCTCCCTGTGTCAGATGGGGTCGATCTCGCCTCCCTCGCGATACTTTGGATTTGAATTGCTTTTCAAATAGAATAAAACTAAAATACAAAAACTGCTTTTTGTTATCCGTGTTTGTTTTGTTCACACCATAATTTTGCAATTTGCTGTATATTCCCGATCTCCCTTCACTACCACCACTCACCCTAGTCTGACCTAAGACGATGCCCGGATAATGGCGAAAAATAAAGTAAGTGACCGCATTTCTTATTATGATGCATGTTGGCAAAGTGCTATCTCTGGGACATGAGTAAATATATCTCCCCCAGAATGAGCTGTAAGTCTCTGGACTCGAATCCAGAAATCAGAGGTTGAATATGGTGACTGGGGTCTGATATCGACAATTTTATATTGCATTAATTAAAATAACTTTAATCCTTGAATAAGGAATTATTCCTCCTATGAGCAGATTATAAGTATCCTTATTATCAGGATGTTGTGACGATAATATATAGATGTATGTGCTAAACTGTACGTTTTCCTGGATTGTTTCCCGTGATATTTGTCGGAACCGAGGGTCACACCATGTCACTTCAATTTGCAATATCTCTGATAACAGTCAAGCTAGGTCAAAAAACGTTTGACTGTATGGAAGTGTATGAATTAAATGCTTCTGTTACGAGAACAATTCGCACGGCTCCTTTTGATAGGCTGCGAGACATACGCCATTAAAACATTTATTTTATTTCATTGAATGTCAACAAGAATACTTGACGTTGACAAATTGTTTATGTTTAAGACAATGTTAGTCTCTGTCGTGAAATGCCATTATTTTGTTGTCAGCGCCAGCCAGCTGTTGATTGCCATCGATTCAGGCGACTGATATGCAGCGATTTTCACCGACATGTTTACCGTTAGGGCAAAAAAAAAAACAAAAAAAAACGATTGCATATCGTAGTCAATATTTACTCACAATAGAGGTATTGGTTAAATTAAAGTCGTCAAATGAAAGAGAAGTCTAGAAAATAACTTTCTCAAAAGTATATTATTGAGTTCTCAGAGTCCCTCAATATTGTAAATTTCCACATTGTGAAAACAGGAAACATCTCCATAACATATCAATATCGAACCCACATAAAAGTTAAATTTGTGACGGATTGTACACATGTAAACAGAAGGAGAGAAAAAAAAAAAGGATGAAAAAATGACATAAAAGAGACTTACTTAAGTGGAACTTACCATGTTCTGAAATGTTTACTTCTCCACAACAAATATCGCCAACAAAAAAAAAGTCGTTATTCTTTTAATTTTTCTCCCTCCCCCCCCCCCCCCCCCTCCATGCGTCTCCTTGGTCCCATCTTCTACTTTCTCTCTTTCTTTGTCTCTCTCTCTCTAGCTATCTATCTGTCTGTCTATCTATCGATCTCTTTATCTACATAACTATTTATCTATCTACCTGTCTGTCTAGACAGACATCTATTGACATCTATCAATCTGCCTATCTCTCTATATGGTATCTATTTGTGTCTGTGTCTGTGTGTTTGTCTAAGTCTTATTGTCATCACTCCAGAGCCCCTTTTTGCATCCCTTCTCCGACTTTCCTCCCCAGCCTTGAGAAAAAAAAGAGGTTATGTAAATATAATAATAATAATGATGATAAAAATAGTAAACAATAAATGTCTTCCCACAAACATCTCACTCCCCGCCTCTACGCACGGTACACAAGCCTTTGGCCTGGCCGGGCGACGCCTCTCTGCGCCATCTTGCTTGGTGTGGTCAGCCGGCGGCCCTGTGGGCTGGGACTGTGCGCTGATGTATAACTGAGCGTCCGCCTCCACCACACAAGTAAACAGGAAGCCACCAAGTGATCGCTACATCTATCTCGGTGTTTGCTTGCTTTGGCTTTGGCTTGGTGTCCACCTTACTAAAGGTAAGCCTTATATTGACCAAGTGTGACCGATGTCATTTCTAAATATGCCAATGCATATATGTGTGCCACATTTTAAATATGGATTTAGCAAATACATGTAACACTGTGGGTAGAGTCTAGAATTTCCTAGATTTGATGTGGCTCAGGTAAAGATTTGATGTTGAGTCGCGCTCGGCTTACTCATCACTAGGTCACAATCAATGGCGGAAATACCAGTATTTAGTAAGCTTAGCAGATCGGGCGGGTCTACTCCGGTCTAATCTAGGCTTATCGTTCTCGTTTGCGTTATGTGAACATAATTATCTTCTAATGATGTTGAGTGCAAAAACTTGAGCTTACACTGCATTCTCAGCAGATTTCGCAGAAACTAATGGTAAAAAACAATCTAGATGGAAAAACCTAGACTAGATCTAGCCTAGGATTCGAAGAATAGTCATACACTGGTTTCTAAACAGCCGTGATGGAGAAGGCGTGGAATGAGGAAATAGGAACATTATAAACAAGCTTTCTTTGTGCGTTTCCTTCATATCTACTTATTCTCTCTCTCTCTCTCTCTCTCTCTCTCTCTCTCTCTCTCTCTCTTGCACCCAGTTCCTCTGTTCCTCGCTATATTCTTTGCTACTTTGGGCTTCACACAATTTATATGTCTGTCTATCTGTTTGTCTATCTAGCTGTCTTTATCTCTCGCGTTTTCTTTGCTCCATACATTGTCTGCCGATCTGTTTATCTGTTCCTATACCGGTATAAATATGTCGGCAAATTTCTGTCGCCTGTCCATCTGTCTGTCTGTCTGTCCGTCTGTCTGTCTCTCTCTTAGGCTGTATCTCTTTGTGTATCGCTTTATCTCTCTCTCTCTCTCCCCCTCTCTCTCTGAGTCTGATTCTCTCTCTCTGAGTCTGATTAACTTCGCCTTATCTCAGGTTTTTTTTTCTCTCTCCAACTTCGTCTCACCTCAGATTTTACCGTCTATAATTTTGTCTCACTTTTCTTTTACTCTCTTTCTGACTTTGTCTCACCTTTTTTTTTGGGGGGGGGGGGGGGGGGGGGGGGGGGGGGGGGTTTTTCTCACTCAGTTGTTGTTTTTTTTCTCTCTCTCTCTCCAACTTTGTCTCACCTCAGATTTTTTTATTTTTATTCTCTCTCTCTCTCTCTCTCTCTCTCCCTCTCTAACTTTGTTTCACCTTAGTTTGTCTCTTTGACTCCTTTCCCTTTCTCTCCCACATCCTCACTCAGTACACCATTACTAAGGTCATTAAAACCACTCAACCATTTGCTCCCTGAATCGATCCCAGTACAGCAACAATGAATCTCCGTGTACAACAATATGACTCGCAGTTTCTGCCAGAGACCGACCCAAACCTCGCATTTTTATGCTCAGGATTTGACTTCTTTTAGCCCAGGCCTCTCTCCACACCCACCACGCCCCATTACGTTTGCCCCTCCCATCTTTCACTCTCTTCCCCCCCCCCCCCCCTGCCTCCTAGCTTTATAAGCCTATAACGGCAGTGACTTTACGGGCACGCCGAAAGGGACCGAAACACAAACCAAACACAAACCAGACTTTACGCTTTCGTCCCGGACGAGTTCAATCGATCCGTTTAGTAGTCGAATTTTCTTCACTGTCAGTCAGACCTAATTTTATTTACAGCGAAAACAAACGATTCCAATCACCATTATGTTCCGAAGAAAAACCTTTTGACTGATTCAGTTTAACGTTACTTGTAACAAAAATGTGTCTCTTGAGTGTTGCAGTTTAATGTATAGTGCATTATTCTTTCTGATTATTTTTCTTACCTCTTTCATTTCTAAGAAAGTAGGATTATCTTGGCTCTGTTTGGCTGCCTGTTTTTGTTGAATATTTTTGTGGGTAGAAATTCGGAATTTGGAAACTTTGTAAGTACAGCGGCACTCCACCTACTCTCCATCGATGTGAAAGGCCAAGGGTTCTTTTAGCGCGTGACGTACACAGGGATCTCCGGAATATATTCGCCCTTATCCGAGAGGGCTAGACGTCTCTCTTCCCTACCCAGAGGAAGCCAAACGAACTTGAATCACTGAAAAAATGCAGGTATTTCGATCTCCGTGTCCTTCGATCCCCTAAAGGGAGGATCCGCTAGTCGATCCTGGCCCGCAACTCACCAACGTGAGTTGTTTTCACCATGAAGCAGACGCCATACCAAATAGCCACGACAACTCCCTTATTGTATTATTGCATGATCTATATATATATATATATATATCTATATATA
>JBCEWB010513265.1:0-19047 GCA_039654565.1 Peronia peronii | reverse complement strand
TGGGGCCAGAAATCCAATATGGTGGCATTTCCATGGCAACCAACCATCCAAATTATTTTTTGACACTTTCCCTCCTCCAATCTGGACATGCTGAATTTAAATATGATGCTTAAAAAAGCCTAAATAGAGTACTTTAGAAAATCGCTCTCAGGACCCGCCCCTCCCCTTAACATAAGTCCTGCTCAAGAGCTTAGGAAAAAAGTAATATTTTAATTCTTGAACCTTGACATATGTTACTTTTTAAATTTAACAAGAGGAGAGGCTTCTGAAGTATGAAAGAGATGAATTTTGTTATGTATATGATATTGTGCAGTTGTACATATGGCACCTTCTGAGCATTTTCCTTAAAATCTAAATTCATTAGCTCTAAAAGTAGACAGACTTCAAACTTCCTGTTCTGAATTTCTAAGACGATACTGTATGATAGAATTCATTGGGGTATGAATCATTGTTGTCATGTTCACCTCAGGAAAGTAGCCATCCACCAGGTCAAACTCATACATCCTTATCAGAATGGAATAAATGGTCTTCATCTGAACATAAGCAAATGATTCACCTATGCAGCGATGACGACCTGCACCAAATGGAATGTAGGCAAACTTTTCACTGTTGGCCACCTCTGGATCAAGGAATCTGAAATGAAACATAATTGAGACAACACACTGATGTGATCGCTAGCCTATGATATAAAATATAAGCCTCACACAATCTATAAAACATAGATATTAAAAGGTACAGCATGACTTGGATCAAGGAATTTGAAATGGAACACATCTTAGAAGACATAATCATGAAATAGTTAAATAAAACTTGGGAAGTAGGCTTGACATATCTTCCGAGAAAAATCAAAAGCAAAGCAAGCAAATGATATCTTTATTCTGTTTCAAATTCTTCCTCCCATAATTATAAAAAAAAAAAAAAAAAAAAATTATGACTACACACTTTACACATAAATTCTTATGTTAAAGCTTGTCAAATGTATTACTGAGAGTGAAGCTTCATTACACTAAGATCTTAATACATTTTAGCACAGACAGATTAGTTTTCCTCCTCACCTATCAGGCATGAATTTGTCAAAGTCTTTCCATGTGTCAGGAAGTCGTTGATTGGTAGTAGGTGAAACACATACTTGATGACCAGGAGGAATTGTGTAACCCATCACAGTCTGGAACGAAGGGATGGGATGGAGCGGAGGAATTGAACTATGAATAATTCTCAGTATCTCATATCAAATGCAAGACAAAGCCCAACTGATGGATCAATAGAAGCAGCCTAGGATTCCGTTAACTATTTCCCTGTGATAAATCAGTTTCATAAAATGCGGAAGCAGCAGAAAATATCTCAGTTATGACAATCAATAACATGTACAAAATTCCTCAATTTATGCAATTTAAAAAAAAGGTTCACTTCTCCAAGACAACAAGAAATTCAGATGGTGAGAATTTCAGCATCTTGCTGAGCTTTAACACAGGCACCACTGCAAAGTGGTCTCTTAGTCACATGAAGCAAATATATTGTCCCAGGAAGCAAAAGAACTGCAAAGTTCAGGGTATTTCCCCCTTTACATACAACTACATGTATAAGCTTTGTCTTTACATAATATCCCATAGGTGATCTGAAGTGAAATTACCTGAGGGGTGCGGCACATACGCATCATTGTCATGATTGGAGGACGTAATCTCAAGGTTTCTTTCAGGCAACGATCAAGCAACTGCATTTCCTTCAACTGATCATAGTCAACAGGAGCTAGACCTTCGCCACAGATCACTTTTTGCTCTTCATAAACTCTCTTCTGTAAATACAGAAGGTAAAAATACTGTTTCAGCATTTAAAATAAACACATATAAAAAAATAAATAAATAAAAAAATAAAAAATGGAGGAAACATCGGCAAGTAGATTTAAGATGTATGTATATGTATTAATTTAATTTTTAAAAAAGATCAGATGTGACAGTTTATTCATTCATCCAAAAGCACAAGTGAACAACTTGAAAATGAAAGAATACCTGCAAATCTTTGTTTTTTGCTAGGAAAAACCCCAGCCAAGAACTTGTGGTAGATGACGTATGCTGTCCAGCCAAAAGAAGCCCAATGAGCATGCCAGAAATTTCATCATCTGTCAAACCACGACCTGACCTACACAAACATATAAGCAAATATTATACAAGCCAGATATGAATATCCAATACAATCCTAAAAATTAAATTAATTGCTGATAAAATGTTAATGTAAGAACTGGAGAATAATTGGTACGAATAAACCTGTTGCCCCAAGCATGACTGATTAACAAAATAATATAGCAAGTTTCATATAACTGAATAAAAAGATTTCAGGCAAATTTAGCCCTTTCACTGACTTCTTGGCAGATTCATTCATACTGAAATATTTAGAATGTTTATAAACATGCTACTTCCACTCGACTATGTATGAAAATTTATAACAGGTAGGTTATTAATGATACTGAACATTCAGTCTTGCAAATGAAAAAGTTATATGAAAAAGAACAAGAAAGGAAGCACAAATTTCTGCCGAATTAAAGCAAAGGTAAAGGAATACTACCGTCACTTTTAAGAATACAGTGTATGCAATTATAAAAACCAGCATATACTGTATTTTTAAAAATGACGGCAGAATAGTGTGTGTATCTCTTACTTATACTTTGAATCAATGAGAGTCTGCAACATGTCATCATCAGGATTAGTATCTTGACGTCTCTTTCTGATCACCTCATGAAATATTTTCTTCATTTCCACCAGAGCACGATCCCTTTTTCTACAGTTTGAAAATATTAAAAAATACAAATCTACTAAAGCTGACCATGTTTGAAAACATGATTTAGTTTTCAAGATATAATATATGATAGAGAACTAGGTTTACGGTTTTACAATATTAGCTAAAGACATTTGCTATAGCTGCACCATCAAGTTTGTTAACAGATGCACAACAGAAGCATGTTCACTTATCACAATCTGTGCAGAGATCATTTTCATATCATAATTGAAAAAAATAATAATGTAATTTCCTAAAACGAATTATTTACAAAACAATAATAGTTGTTTAAATTAATCTAAATGCAATGTAAATTCACACAGTGTTGTACACATATGCATGAAACAATAGATGCACAAATGTATACAGTGACCGATACCCAACATACCTAAAACTGGGAAAAGGCAACCATCCTGGCAGCAACCATGCCAGAGGAGTAAATCCACCATCAAGATCGGCATAAAGCTGTGCAACATGTTCATTAAGACGAGATCGGATTTCTCGACCTTCAGAAGAATTGCATATTTCCTATGAAACCTTTAAAGCTCAAACACAACAAACAAACAAAGATAAAACTACACTGAAGGAAAACAACTGTCACCATCTGTGTACTGCTCATGATAAAATACTGAATTCTGTTATAATTATGTTATAATTTATACATAAAATAACAACATATCCAAATTTTCAGCACCATATTATTTCTGTTTACAGTAACTGTTACTTTTTTGCTTATTTTCACTACATGCAGGAAGAGTACTACACTGAATTTTGCTTGCCAACATTAATGGCCGAGAGATCAAATTGTTTTAGAACAAAAATAAGTGCAATAACAACAATTATCTATGGCTTACCATGCAAACAATGACTTGCTGTCAAGATTATGAGTTCGGAGAGTGCTTTGAAAAGATCTGAAATATTGAAAATTAAAATAACAAACTTGAAATTAGAAGGAAGAATTAGAGAACTTGAACGTCACAGCAAAAGCAAAATTAACTACACTTTTACCACATTTCTCTACTCGTGTAATAACTCTTTATAGGCCAATACTGATTTTTTTTTCTTTGAAAGAAAAAAGGTACAAAGACTGGCTGTAACACTAACTGATTCATGAAATGTGTACCAGTTTCTTGGGTTCATAATTCCCATGCACCTCCCAAAGAAAATTTTATTTACTACTGTATTATTTACCATCTATCAACCATTAACTGTTCATAAATATGATATGAGACACAAACGATATTTCATTGTGTATTTTTTACGTAGCATTGAGCTGCCAAATGGGAGTTGAAATAATTGTCCTGCTTATTTACATCTGACTCATTTTTTTGCTTTGCAGTGCCCTGCCTTTTTCTGAACACCCTCTTTCATTTTTATCAATCTTTTGTCATGGGACTCTGAAAAGAATAAAATTTCACCTAACCATTTGAAAATTGTGATTTTTGAAAAAGGACGATTCCTGTACTAAAATCCTACACATTACCTTGTTTGCCTTCTTTACTCCATCTCTTGAAATAATCTTTAGTTTCATCCTCTATGATGTGAACATGTTGTCGGAAATGAGCTATATTTAAACCAGTTTTAAACATTTTCTTCTGTTCTAGGAAAACCTGAAATGAAAATTTTTTTTTCATCATCAACTGCGTTACATGCTAACGAGAAAGAGTCTTACACATTTTCATTAACATCATAAAACATTGGCTTAAGAGGAGGGGCGGCACCTGAAACGTCGGAAAATCAATAAGAAAAATCGAATCCGGGTTTTCTGTTATTCAAACATTTTGTCCATTTTTCTTCATAAATCTAGCTGTATTACAACTGAAAACAGTATCTATGGTTAAAACTGACAATCAGAAGACAGCAGGGGGTAACAAACAATCCAAAAACACGCACTGAATTTCGCAAAAATACGCAACAAAAATTGGACTGCAGCTCCTATTACAAGCATCGCACGTGGATAAATTTAGCAATGTGGTCTTTCTCTTCCATTTCCCTACACGTCTGGCCTAGATTCTCAGTCCCAGGTCACTCTACATTGAGAGCACAGCTTGGAAAAGACCACATGTATACACAATAGTCTGACCCTGTTTCATGCAAAACATGCACCCATGCATGATCAGCTCAACCTTTACCCTTTCGAGCGCATTGTTCATTGGCCAGATAAAAATACCGCAGCGCATTCGTCACCAGCTAGGATTCTGACTGGCTGGGAGAAGGTCAGGGGTTGCAACATTTGCACTCTGGGTCTGTTTACTTCGGCAAGAGGGCGTTTACTATTTGCTTCGAAGTAGCTTGCGATTTGTATAATTTTTGTTTTCAAGCACTTTCTTCATCTGTTTGGACTCTGAGTGAAATTGTAAACGGCTAAACCATGCCTAAGAAATCTTGAAGGATCATTCTAAAGTCAATGGAGCATGGAAGTTTGATTTTGCTTCAGCTTTCAGATTTTCACTTACAAAAACTTTGAATGCGATTTTGTCAATGCGCTCCCTTTTTTCACTAAAATTCCAACTACACATTTACTTTCTAACATTTTTGCTTGAAATTTTGCATGCAGCTTGTCGTAACAATAACAAATAAAAGTACGCATGGAAATTAGGATGTGTTCCATAGATCTGAAGACATACTGGATGAAGTGCGAAAAAATCAGCAAATTATCGCTTTCGGATTCAGGCAACATTGAAAATTCTGTAAAAAAAAAAAAAAAAAAAAGTTTTCCTCAAATGACAAAAACAATGCAGACTTTTGTACATCTTTTGTACAACCCATATACATATTTTCAAACTGATCCATTGAATTTTGACAAATCCTATACATTTTAAAAATTCACTATTTATCTATATTGAAAATCCAAGATATCGGCATTACCACGGCGACCAATGCTTTAAAATTTTTTTCTTCTTCTAATTTCTTCTGACATAGGCAAGACGCTCAAACTCAATATTTCCCATGTGTTTTAAAATTGACCTTCAGATGCCGCCCCTCCCCTTAATCATTCTCTGCTTAACAGAGGCCTAGTCACAGGTGAACTGAGTATCTCTGTGTACAAATACATGACATGTCAGCTTGATTGATTAAAAAAATACAGGAGAAATCTGCACTGTGACTCAAGTGTTTAAAATTAGCCAGACTGAGCAAAGCAGGAAAACAACTGATCAGTCAGGAGGCCACACTTATTATACACAGAGCCAATCCCAAGCAATGCACCATGTGTTGTCAAACAAAGAAATGATTATGGGCTAGTCGACATATGGCCTGATTATGCAGTCATACATTGACCATCAATTCCCCTCCTCGTATCTCTTTTCCCCCTACTCCCACCCCATTTTACTGCACACCCAGCACTGTGCACTTCTCTCAAGTGGACAGTCTGATGTGAGATTATGTCATAAGTACTCGTGTATCTTAGCCTGACAGCGGGGTCTTAGGTGGATTTTTTATTTGGGAGTGGGTTCTTGGAAGGATTACAAATGTATTTCATGAATTCATTCCATCCTTGTTTCTTTTTTTTTTTTCAATCATACCGAAAAGTTTAGGAAGTCACATAGTTTCAGGACACATTATCTGGCATGTTGAGTGAATTGAAAAGTTGGCAGATATGTACCAGATAATTTTTTTTCCCCATTTGTTAAAGTCTATGTTAACATTGTTTTTGTGATTTTTTTGTTTGAGAAAAAAAACAAAAATGCAATCATTGTCAGCCTATTTTAACAATAGTTCCTTGATAATGGGAACTGATTTACCTTACTACATACATTATAAGATAGAATTGAGAGAGCTGGGCAATGGTGAGATCAATTTTGATTTATACAAGTTCTTTTAAAAATGAAACCTGCTACATATAGCTTCAAAGCCAAATGTTCATGTTATTGTATGCTTACCGAATTTGGCACATCATATGCCACACCTTTACCAAATACTGGAGTAACCAAACGACTATACACATCTTCAGCATTCAGATCTTCATTTTTGCTATTGAACAGAAGGGCAGATGACTCAGAACCAACAAGGTAAGTGAAGGTCTTTCCCACCATTGTGAAGCTGAACACAGGACCATACTACAGATGAACGAAACATAAAGTGATTGATGAAAATTTACATTTAACTTTAATTTAAGGTATTTTCTTTTCAAATACTTTAAATCAATATTTATCATCATATCAAATCATATATATTGCTCCTACTACACTCCTCTTTCCCATTTCAATGAATAAAACATATTTAAGCCTTTTGATTAGATCTTTCATTATACATCTATGATAAAACAAAACATAAGGATACTCCACAAAAAAAACAAAAAACAAATGAAAAAACAAACTTTTTAATAACAATAATCACACATTTTTGGTAATCACTTACTTTTTCATAAGCAGCAAGAAGAAATTCAATGGGACTAGTTCCAAAGCTGATAGCATGCCCTAGAAAAGGTATCGTTGAGGATATATGTGGTGGGATTTTTTCAGGTGTCTGTAGAAGAAAAAAATTGTACTGAATGAAAATAAAGCTTATATTACAAGATGCTTAAATTTAAAACAGGAAATGTCCAATCCATATAGATCTATAGATTTACGTCTACATGCACAAATTTTATGTAGACTAGATCTATATATCCTTAAACAGAGATAATCACCCGCATTAGGTTGAAACAGAATGTATCCGTGAAGGACCAGTTTTCGCCAGGAACCAGTTTTCACCACCTGGCATGTTTCCATCTTTTTTTGTGTGTTTGAGCATGCATGATTTCCTTTGTTTCATTTTCTTGGTGATGTCTCACATAGAGTGCTGTGCTTTTTCTATGTATTGTCCCTCCAAATCACTTTCCTAGGTAAAAAACATAACCAAATCTACAGAAAATGTCTTTTTTACTATAACTTTTTCATTTCAAATCTGAAATTGATCAGAAGAAATATAAGGTAACGACATTTTTAATTTTTTCATGTTGACATCACAAGCTGAAATGCAGCAGACAACAAACACCTAAAAATAGCAAGTGATTCTGCCAAAATTTTTCTATAGCAGCATAACAGTTTTAGATTTCTTTTGTAAATTTGATTTTTTTTTCAACACTTTTTTTCTGCTGGTCTAGTTAAAATTTTCCAATAAAGTTCAAGTTTTAAGCATTTTTGAGTTCCTCAGAATCATTCAAGTAAATTTTCAACAGTAATGTGACAGACAAAACCCTGACACGACATGCCGAAATCTGGTCCCAACCAGCGACCAGCCTCTCATTTGCCCCCTGATTTAACCTGTTCACATGGAGGCTATGAAGGTCAACATAATAGTTCATTCAGACTACAAAACATTGTGTTAAGATCTCTTAATGATACCTCTTCCTAAAGTAGCTAAAAATTCTTCTTCAATTCTGATATTTCTGTTCATAATTGATATGTTTTCTCTCACTGTACTAAGCATGGCGAAAGCTGGTCCCACTATAATATATCCAGATCTAGTATCTACAAGGGAGATTTACAATGATGGCAAAGATAGGATATAAATAATCATTTCATAGATTGATAGAGGTGAGACTAGATTTATCACTAATATCAGCATAAAAATCATGTCCAAAATATGATTTCAGCAAGATGATGCTCGTGGTCTAATTCTAAAGGCTCACTATAAATAATATATATGATTTCTGGCCCCACTAGGATATATAGATCAATTTAGTTTTCTTTGTAATGTCTGATTCAGCTGAGGACACTAGTAGTAGAATCTCAAGCTAGATCTAGAGTCAATCTACCAGTGTCAGACCACCACCCCCACTCCTATCACTTTCACTTTCGTTTGCTCATATGGCAAACAGATGACTTTTTCACGCCCCTTGACCTGTTATCCCTTTAGACTGTCCATTTTTGTCTATGCGTGCACGAGGTCAGTGACCACAGTGGCTCCGATCATCGATAAAGTAATCTTGATCAATCGTCAATTGAGTAAAATCCACCACTTTTTAAGAAGTTCTTAGTTCCAACTTCCTGTTACCGTAACTTACAGCTCGTATTGTTGGCATTCTATTTGGGAAACTGACGTAATGAAAATGTTGTTTGGTCATCCATCTCGTCACTTAGTCAGCAGCATGCAAAAAACCCAAAACAACACACACAAAAATGTTCAGGAGGAAGAATTGGTCAGCTGAAAACCACTGGTCGGACATTAGCAAGGTCAGACTCAGGCAAGGATGGTCGGCCAGGGGCAAATTTTATTAATTTGGTTGCCATGGAATTTGACCTTTTTATGACAAGCTTTATAGATGAATTAGGTCACCAGCTATTCTTAGTACAGATGTTTTAGTGCCCTTTTCCACAATTGGAAACAACAATGGCAGCGCCCGTAGTGCAATGGGAGTGGCCATTTTGCGGAACTGCCTTAAGTGGTTGGACACTGGTAGGTCGACTCTAGATCTAGTCTAGGACTGGAGGGTCAATGTGTCAGGTGGGTGTTCATGTCATTTGCATTGTGTCAGACTGCGCAAATTTTATTCCAAAATTTGCTGACTTTTTCTGGACATAATGCTATCAAAATTGGCCAGTTCTGGTGTAATTTGACATGATGCGGACACAGGCAATACCTTCTCACTGTGGTCCCTATGGCGACCCGGCACATATCGATTACTGTAAAATGAACTAGACCAACCCCTGGCCCTAATCCCCTGGGACCCTCGGCTGGGCATACCACCGAAGCAATAATTGCAGTATCGATATAGGCATATCTAGTTCATTTTACAGTCACTGATATGTGCCGGGTCGCCGTGGGGACCGCAGTGAGAAGGTAGTGCCCGGACACTGGTGACGCAAACACCCGCCCTACGCACTGGCCCTCCAGTCCTCAAATAACTGTCCATACACTGCTATAAGGGTCAAATAATTTAATAAATGACGTGTTTAGTCATTTTAACACACATAATTAAACATCACATACCGTATGGCCTATTAATTGCCGATAGGCGAGAGCTGCGATTAATACCAGCGCTGTTGTGATCAATGCAAGTGTGCTGGTGCTCACGTCTGCAAGACCTAATGTTTCTTGAAGCTGCTCAAATTTTACGTCTGCAAACATTGTGACCAGTCAGCCGAGTTCACACGATTTCAGTGTACGTCTGCAAATGAAATATTATTTGTGAAATGATACCGAGACGCAGAAAGCCTACACAAGTCTGGAATTTGCAATAATGAGTAGATCTAGATCTATTGAACACGGGCGTTTTTTTCACTGTGGACGCCAGTTATCACTAAGTGCCTGCTCACTTCTCGAACCGGTTATCACTCAATCCAACAGCTGACATTTTTCACAGAAAATAATTCCCTTAATCTTATCAATAAGATTCTAAAACTTTAAATCTTCGAATTATTGTCTTGTATGTTCCTTATTAATGTTTTTCTGAAAGAAAAATGGCAAAATGTTTTTTCGTTTACCAATTGTTAACAAATACTTGGCCCAGATAAGAAATCGGCTGATCAATGACGTCAAAATATTAATCCGCAATAAGTTGTCATTTAATAATAGTATCGCAATTTTCTTGCAGGTCCGTTTTCTTGGTTAGATCAATTTCAAATTGTAATAGAAAAGCCCATTTTTGTGATTGTTCTCGTAATTGTAGTCATCTGAAACGCCGTTTAGACAGGATTACTTTCTGGTCGTTGTGAGTTTGTCATCTGTCCAACTGTGGACAATAGGCCCAGTATTTTTTAGATTCTATTTGAAAATAATAATACTAATAACTCTGTCCCGTGGACAAGCGCAGAGAGATCTCTTGTGACAAAAGATAACATAACTAAGAGCAACGACCTTTGACCGAATGGCTGTTTGTTTTCTGCTGAGATTTTCACCCCTTCCTCTTCTTTAGTCCAATTCATGAGGCCTCAAGTCACAGCCATAGCTAAAATAAATACATATTTTTATATTCTGAAATAACTTAATCATGCATCTTTTACACCGTGTTGCGTTTGTTACCGGAGCAGCTCAAGGCCTTGGAAAGGCATTTTCAGAGGCACTTTTGCAACGCGGTGCAAAGGTAGGTTTATGGTTTCGATATGATGATAAGGTTCTAATAGTCTAAATAATCTCCTGACAAGAAGTCAACCCAGCTCATAACAGGAATAAGAAAAGTGATGGATAACTTCTTGATGCAATGTTTGATTTAATAATTCTTTCACAAAAATTCCTTACTTTTGTTATATTTGTTTGATGAAATGAGGAAGTAGATCTACATATTTACATTTTGTTGTTGTTGTTGTTTATAAGGAGATTTAGTAGAACCTGGGTAGTGGGCAGGTCCTATGGATCTATGACAGGAGATAAGATGTCCTTACCATCACAAGTCTTGGGCACTACCCTCGTTTTGTAGTCTCGGTCTGTGTCTATTACTGAAGTCGCGAAAATGGCACATATCAATTACTGTATTCGAGTTAAATGATGTACATTAATTACTGTCAGTACGATTTTATGACTTTGTTGGTGTTGTTTGAGCGTTTCAAATGGCAAATAAACTTTTTGGTTGATTATTTATTGGTGTTGTGCTGTTTACTTCAGGGTTGGGTTTAGGTTTATGTTAGGTTAGGGGTAGGATAGGGATAGGGGTATTCTAATAGACTTAAATTAGCAAGCATAATCATGCAGTAATTGATATGTGTCATTTTCACGACTTCCATAGTAGAAACAGACCGAGACCACGAAACGAGGGTTGTGCCAAGTCTTGGACAGATGAAGCTCATCAGCAAGAGTGGGCAGTCCATCTAGGGAAAGAAAAGCTCCTGAGTCTTGCTGCATACCCAGTCATGGGAAAGACCTCAGGAGTAAACCTCAAGGAAAAATCCTGAATCGGAGCCCCTAAGACAGCTTGATGTTGCTTGCAACCTTTGCTCCGGCAGCTTCTGCAATGGCACTGGTGCCAAACTTAACAGTCAGGTTGTTCTGTGTAATGTGGGCAATTGCCTGTTCTCCGTATTATCCTGCCCCGATTAGTATCGGGCCAACCTGGAGAAGACACTCTCTCGCTTCCCTTCTGGCATGGACACAACATAGGGAGCAACAATTACAAGTGCTTGACTGATTTCAAGGACAACTACCACTCACCGTAAGCTGAGCAATCCCCAGCCAGTAAGGTGCTGTCCCACCAAAGTCTGTTATCCTCACTGGGGATTAGAAATGAAAGCAGGCAGAAACTGTTACATTAGGCAACTAGGACTGAACGAAAGATACCAGCTTTAGAACTGAATGCTGGAATGTTTGGACAATGATAACTGGCTGTTCTGAAAACCTTCAGGATATCTGTGATGCCAGGAAAATAGCCATCACTAACAAGTTCAGTAGATTGAAAATGGACATCACCTCTCTCCAGGAAACATGAGTGGCAGACTCAGGCATGGTAAAAAAGAAGGACTACATATTCTACTGGCAGTTCAAGGGCTCTGATAAGCCCAGTGAGCATGGAATAAGCTTTGGGGTGAGGAACAACCTGTTGAATATGGTACAGCGAAACAACAATTGCACAAACAACTCCTCATGCTTCGCCTCAACACCAACGCAGGTCTCGTCACCTTCATCAGCATGTATGCCCAGACACTGCCTGCCACACTGGCCACCCAGTTCTACAAGAATCTTGGCGTCATTAGGAACATTTCCAGCAAGGAACAGCTTGTTCCTAGGCGAATTCGATGCAGCATACTTTAGCGAGACAATGTTACCAATGCACACCCTGCTTTGACATTGTAGACTTTGTTGGCTAGGCCATGTTTGCCACACGTAGGATGGTAGAATCCCTAAAGACATCCTCTACTGCTTGTAGTGTAGGAGGCAAACATTGGCCTTCCTATCTGTGCTGCAAAGATGCCTAGAGAGATATGAAGACTCTTGGTATTGACACTGAATCCAAGGAGGATCTTGCAGCTGACTGCTCAAGGTGGAGTAGTATCCTGACAACACCTCAAACTGGGTGAGAAGAAGCTGATGCACACAGTGATAGAAAAAATATGTGCACAGAAGGAATGCTACTACTTTGACAGACCCACATGTGAGATCTTTGCGACAGACACTGCTGTTCTCGCTTAGGTCTTCCAAGCCACAGTATCATTGCTTCAGTTGAGCGTACAGCAGCCTCAATGGATACAGCAACACTGACTGAGCCCAGCCCCCATCCTCTCCCATCCTTCCCTCTCAGGTAGAAAACCCTTGATTTTTGGGCATTTTGCAGCAAATCAGTATCTGCTTCTATGGTGTCAGTGATATGATATCTGAAACTTGTAAACCTGCAATAAAATAATTAAATAATGCCTCATTAGTCATTTGATAATTGTCTCCCTTGTTAAATTTGTAACTCTAACTCTCTTTTCTTGAACCCATTAAAGTGGTCCTAGCAAATTCAAATCAAGCAGACTTGACTGTAGCTGATGTGATGATATGAGGAGAAATATGGTTTCTGACTATTCATGCACACAACACAGATATGACATGAGACCACATGAAGACTTGTCTAAATGGGACCTTAACCTTGCCAACTATAGGACATGAAACTTGTGCTGTCAGTCCCAGTTAAAAGTCATAATACCTCTGGCACAATTCAGATCCTTTCCACTTGCCAATGCAAGATCAATTCATCCCAGTAGGCGTATTGTAATTTAAGATGATGCCGCAGTGCTTTTTTTTCTGAACTTTTAAGGCAAAGAAATGTAAACAATGGAAAGATCATTGGTAATACAGAACTGCAGCCATGTGAATTTGTTATTTAGGTTTTGGCCTGCTAGTCCCTATAGGGAGTTACGTGTAGCCATGTGTAGTGATCTTTTCCTACCGGTATCATTAACATCACTCTATATGTAAAGAGCTTTTTTTTGACAATCATATGACCTGCCTCGGAGAGAGGGCATGGAATTTATATGTAATTGCTGAAGATGCAGAGAGGATAATTATGTGGTATTTTTAAATGCTGATTGATTGGATGTACTTATTGCATATCACAAAATTAACTGCCCTAATAAAAACAAGATGGATTAGCGTTCAAGCCTTTCTTGTGAAAGGTGATATTTTCCTCAAACGAGACTTATCACTTGTATTTTTTGTTGCATGCTTAGTGACAGCATCAAGACTCAAAGTTCGTAATTCCCTGCAAGTATAGCCCAAACCTTCCATTTCCTGAATGGTTGTGACATCTTTTACTGCTGGGTTAAGTCAGATTTTTAATTTGTCTTAAGTGAAGTCCATCAGACAGGAATAGATTTCTTCAACATTACTATTATAATGAGATTACATATTATCATTTTCCCCCTTCTTCACTTCATTTTATTTTTCTCACAATTGATCTTTTCTGTCACTCTTTTTATGCTTTGGGATCTGTCTGACCTGTGTGCTTAGAACTTTTTTTTTTTGTCTGTCTTTTTTTTATCTTAAGCCTTTCAATCCTAAGAAAGTAGGGTTATCTCGGCTTTTAAGAGGTTGCCTGTTTTTGCTGAGAATTTCTGTGGGTAAAAATTTGGAATTTGGAAATTTTGCCGAGACAGCGGCACACAGCCAACTCTTTCAACGATTTTGAACTGCCAAGGGTTCTTTAACATGTGTAACGTACACACAGGACCTCCGAAATATATTTGCCCTTATCTGAGAAGGCTAGACTACCTAGAGGAAGCCAGGGGACCATTGAGGCACTGGAAAAATACAGGTTTTCGATCTTCATGTCCTTCCATCCCCGATGCAGGACCCGCGAGTCGATCCCGGCCTATTTTCTCCATGAGTAGATGCCAACCCACAGAGCCACTGCGCCCTCCTTTTTCTTGGTCATTCATACATGTGAAAACATACTCTTCCTCCTCTTTTCTTTCTCTGTTTCACTATTCCATCTTTTCTGTAACATATCTAAGCTCTCATTCTCATGTTAGAATGTCTAGAAGTAAACTGTGTCCTCATCTATTTAAAACTTTATTCAGGTATGCCTGACAGATGTTCAGGTTAGCAAAGGAAAGCAAGTTGAGAGTGAGTTTAAACAAAAATATGGGATGGACAATGTACACTTTCTACACTGTGATGTGGCCTCATCAGACAGCTTAACAGGTTCATTTATCTTTCTTAATTTTCAAGCACAGAAAAGCAATTTTCACATTATTTTTCGGTGAAAATAATGCAAGGCATGAAGGTCTACAAACCTTGCAAATAGACCACATTATATGTTTTCTGAACTTTACAAAAATTACAATATCAGCTAAACAGACATAGTGTTAAAACATGGCTATTGATGAGATTTTTAACTGAACATACATACATATTCCTATTTTCTGATTTACCAGTAGCATTTTAAAATCATCACCAACATCCACATCTGGATGTAATATTATGTGACAATGATAAATTTATAGCATATTAATTTATTATACATATGTGTACCACTATAATTACTCATGTTCTTATTTAATGAGTGAAATTGCATTTTTTGATGTAATTCTCCAGCATTACTCTTCCAGATTCCTTTAAGTCTACAGTGACAAGGTTTGGTCATATTGATGTCATGGTCAATAATGCTGGAATTGCAGATGAATCGAGATTGGAGACTATGATCAACATCAATTTGGTAAGTTTTTACTTTCTGTGATCAAGTGCAAGTAAATGGCTTCATAATTTATCTGTGATCTGAGAAAAATGCCATTTTCAAAGCCAAAAAATGCCAAAAAAGCCAAAAAATGCCCAAAAAAGTGCAACTCACGAATTACAACAGATTTTTATAACATTTTCAGATAATAGTCTGCACAACCCATTAGGGAGCATGTATTAACATAGGACTAATAGCAGGTAATAGGATTAGTAATTAACCTCAACACTTTTTTAAAAAAAAAGGCACTCTTCACATGGATAATCTCCAGATCCACGCTCCATAATCATAATACAAACATGACAAATACAAGATCAATGTATAGGGCGAAAACCCGGTGTCGCTGCATTTATCAAAAGTCATGATGAATAAAGTTGATAAAACTGAACACCTTTTGTTATACCTCAGCCTGCCACACCATGACACACATGCAAAAGTTTAAAAACAATTTAACTTTTAAGTCCCCTGTGGCTAAGTCTATTCAGCGAGTCACATAAGTTTCCAAAAAGGGTGTACTAGTAATGATTAAAAACAGAAAAGGAGGTACATATATTAGTTGTCAAACATAGGCTCCGAAAATGGTATTTAACATTCACATGACATTGATTCAAATTATGTTCTGCTGGATCATCAAGTGAGCATTTCAAATTGGCCATATATTTAGCAATATCTTTATGTGCAGCAGGAACAGATTTTCTTTCGTGATTTAAAACCAAATTGCAAGGAATGCAAAATAGGTAATTTGCTTCCCAAGACATGCGTGCACTCCTTATCCTCAGCATGTTGTTGGTGTGGCGTGACCTTGAGCCCACTTTTTGAAGTTTGTTTTGATCTGTTGATGAATTGGTCCATTTCTCTTCAGTTAGAGATTTAGATCTTGGCTCTAAATTTCTTTCAACTATTACCACTTCTATCACTAAATCTAGAACTAACGACTAGATCTAAGCTATGCATCAAAGAAACAGCAAATCACACAGTGGTCCTCTTTGTTGCAACCAATTTTTCATTCCCCGATACAACACTCATTTTTGCTTGGATGGGTAGCCATTGCATCAGCCCAATAGACTTTTTCAGGGTCATATCTTCATACTGCTATGTCAGACAGGCCTAGAGTTGAATTTCTTTTCTGGAAGCCCTCCTCTCTACAGTGCTTTCCACTTAGCCCTTCTTATATAGTCCCTCTCCAAAGCAGTAGGCCTAAATTCAGATTTAAATTATGTAGATCTATATCTGTTGAGGACACGAAGCCAGGCTTGATCATCATCACTACTCGATCTCAATGTTTCAGAGTTCTGGCTCATTCACACATATTCTGACCCAGAATCATCATATTCGTCACCTTCAGTCTCCTCACTCGGCAAAGTACCCATACATGTATTTAGATTTTAACAAATTTTTTTTTAAAGGGATACACAACAACTTTTCTCAGACATTTTGATGGATTTTTTGTAGATCTAGATGTCTCCTAGACAATTGTTTACGTTCTGACTTTATTAAGTGTTGTAGGCCATTTAGAGATCGACTGTAGTCACAGCAATAAAGAAACCGCTAGATTTATTGTGATTTTGTTTTCGTGCCAGGTAAGAAAAGTCTGCCAGATTAAAAAAATCGCAAAATCAGCAAAGAATATCCGTTCACTTCTATCATTAAAATGTGCAGAAATGCCCCAAAATGCAAAAAAATGCTCCAAAATGGCAAAAAAGGCCAATATGGCGAAAAGTGCGGCAATCGTCGGCAAGTAGGTAAAAATGCGGCCGCATTTTTCTCGGATCACAGATTTATATTTAATCGTCATTTCACAATGAGTCTCAACACAGCACAAAGAATTAGAAGTGCTCTTTGAGGAAAGTTTTTCCTTTTTTTCCCACATAGCTGATTCATACTGGAACTCTTCATAACTTAAAATTTTGAACCATGAAAAAACAGATCAAAAGAGGTCTAGGTGCTGGATTATGCATTTTGTTTGGCATGCATACATGTTAAAGTATTAATTAGCATGTAATCAACCTTTTGCTAAATACTGAACATGAGTAATTTTGTCTCTCTTTATTTTTGCTCTACCAGGTAGGTGCTATCAGAGGATCAATGCTTGCATTGGAACATATGAGAAAAGATAAAGGTGGCCGGGGAGGAGTGATCATTAATGTTTCATCTACAGCAGGTTTGGAGCACTTCATAATTAAACAAAATATTTCATGAATTATCAGCATTTTTCTCATGTATGTCATTTGTGATACTGATATTACAGACATTACCTTCTTTATTGCAGATGTTAAATGAGGTATTTTGAGAAAAGTCACGTGACCGAGGATTTTCACTCACATACTGATTTGTTTATATGCTCTGTGCATGACAGACAAATCTTGACAAATGATAAGCATTCAGAAATGTCACCACCATATAAACAAAGCCACATGTGAGAAATGCCTCCTTGATCATGTATCGATCTTGAAATACCTCATGTGTTTTATTCAAGGAAAATGTGGAGTAAACTAGACCATTGAAGCATGCAGTTAGCAAAAAATGTGTTTGTATGTAAAATATACACAAGCAGATTTACAGGATTTTTGGCTAATTGATGTAAATATACATATTGTTGACTGGACAAATAGTGCAACTGACCTTAAAACAATTCCTTTTAAACATAATGTATAGCCAGACAAGTCCACAATGAAAGCAGATAAATTACATCATGTTTGGAGAAAGAAATTTTGAGATAAAATGGAATAGAAAAGAAATGAACTTTAGTGAGCAACATTGTATAACATACTCCTCAATTGATGGTTTTCATTTCAGGACTTATTGGCGTATATGTTTGCCCAAAATACTGTGCTGCAAAATTTGGATTGGTAGGGTTTCATGAAAGTTGGTCTGTAAGTATTGAGTTCTGTGTTATTTCATGCATTGGCTGTGAAAATTTGGGTTGTGGATAATACTGTGCCTAACTATCGGTGTTTTTGAAGGGGAAAAAAAATGAGGAAATCTATAAATTACTCATATAATTATGCTCTGACATGGAGAATTCCATTTCCAGAGCCTGATTGTTATACACGTATCCATATATTTTTGTAAGAGATCGGAGAATTGAAAGAGTGTGTTACTCTGTTAAATAGAGAGATCTTCATCATTTTCAGTATGCAGTCCAATAAATACCAGAAAGAAAAAGATTTTATTCCTGAAAATGGACTTGGTAAGTTCACAACATAATTCAGAGAGGAATAGTCCAGTGAATGTCAGCCTCCTTATCACTTTCAAGAGGTCCCAAAATTATGAGACATATTAATGTATATGATGGAATTCTGATACAAACACTAAAAAGTAGTGAAGCAATGATGGGACACTTTCGGTCACATGTTTTCAGCCCAAAAGCTTTGCTGTAATTTTATTTCATAATCCTCATCATTTGACATGCTTTCAGGAATTAATTTTAGACTTGTAGATAAGCTAGCAAAACACAGCCATGACCTCCTTGCCATTGTGGTTATGGACTTGTCTCATGCTGACTGCTTGATGATCTTTTAGTTTGGACTGATGACTTTGCCTAGACTTGAGAGTGATTTATGTAAGCTCAAGTCAGGCACCTTCATTACGGTATTAACTCTAGAACTGCGACCCAGCCTAAGAGCTGCAATGCCCTGCGGTGCGTCTTGCCGGCTTGTCAATCTGCATCGCCTGCGCCACTGCTTAAACCTCATGGTGTTTGTTTTGAC
>JBCEWB010513154.1:0-12977 GCA_039654565.1 Peronia peronii | reverse complement strand
CCCTTCTTTTTCCCCCCCCCCCCCCCCCCCGCCTTCCCTCTCTATCAGTACTCATCCCATCATTTCAGATCCTAAAATCACTTCTGTTTTTGACAGCGGACAAAATTTATTGAACAGTGACGCAATTTGGCCATTGATGCCAGAAAAAGAGCCAGCTCTCCAGTAAAAAATGTTCGTAAAAATCCTAAGGGAATTTGGATTGTTAATATTTAATCACCACTTGCCTTGTATTATCCAAAGAATAACTTAACTGTCACACAGTAAGGAATCGGGCAAATGATGAGAAAACACAGCAATGTGGCATCTTGTCTTTTTGGACGGGCTTTGAAAATTACCTCAGAATTCAAAAGGCTTCTTGTGTCCCTTAAAATACTTGTAACAAAGGAATTGTTTTTTCCTTCAGGAATTTGTTTTTTTCCCATTAAATGTCAAGGCACTCTGACTATTAGTTGGAGAGGGGAATTTGAAAGATTGAAAATGTGGCCAATTGTATAATTTCTTCCCATCTGAGGTATTTGTGTTTTGCTGGGATGACTTCAAGCCGTCATTCCTGTGATATCCCTGGACAAACATTGTGTTATTTTATTTACAGTGGATCCTGTTGATGAGTTCATGTAGTTGGTTCACATTTGGACAGGTTAAACAACAGATTATGAAGTTTCCGACCAGAGCATCACAGTTTTAATTTATTTACTGTGTTGGTAATTTATAATAAATATTCATGATACGTAATTAAGTACAGCAAACGGAATGTTCAAGTTCCTATCTGCCAAGTAACCGGTATTTGGTTGTTGTTGTTGTTGTTGTTTTTGGTTTGTTTTGTGTTTATTTTATTTATTGCTATTATATAATGCCACCGCTTGTATAGATACTTGGGCAGGTGAAAGCAAGAACGGGAAAATTACTGGTATGAAACGGGTTAAAAATAGATACTCCAATTTCCATTCAGATATGCTCTCAACAATGTCCACCATTGGATGAAGAATGTCTTGGTTTAATTCCCAAATCCAGACATCAAGCTAGCTAGCACGAGTTTGAGCATCGCGCAGTATCTTTTTCAAATAACAAAGCCTCACGTCCAGTGCACCAAGGACATGAAACCATTTTCATGCTACTTATCAGACCCTCACGTGACTGGTATACTGAACATCAGCGTAACCAATTATTTGCTATGCCAACCAGATGTTCTGGATTCAGCTACGGGCCCTTTCCAGTGACAAAGTTAAGAGCCGTGTCTCAGCCAATCGCCGTGAGAGAGATTACGAGACTGACTTCCGCCTCATGAATATTCATGCAAGCCGGGCTCAAAACAGTTTATATAGATGAGATAAGCTGAAGAAGGATTGCAGGAACCCTATAAAGGAAGACTCGAATTAGCGTCAAACGCCTGGTAATTCTGGGTGACAAGTGCTGTGAGCTGTATAGAGACGGTGTCCCCGTGGGCTCTCTCTTTGATGATGTCAAGGGGATGGGAGAATCTAATTTTCTCAAGTCGCCATTGGTGGCTGGGGCATTGATGTAGAACTGCCGTGGCTCTATAGTTACGAGAACAGTGCTCCGGACTTTTACGTTTGTTGTGTCTTCCAGACAAGTGTAGCCATCCCGTTCGTCATCCGGAGATACAATAATTGTTTCGTAGTAACTCTAGCGTTCCATTTCGCTATCTCTCCATTTCCTGTATTCTTTTTCGTGTACCTTTCTCGTTCCTCTTTTTTTCTCTGTGTGACTTGATACTGTAATTGAAAGAAAACTTGTGATACAAATTGTTCTCGTACTATTTAATGGGTAAGAAGTAATTGTCTCTGCATTCACATTTCTTTTTTCCTTTGTTTCTTTGTTTGTTTGTTTCTTTCTTTCTTTCTCTCTTTCTTTCTTTGTTCGTTCTTTCTTTCTTTCCTTCCTCCTTCTTTTTTTCTTTTTTCTTTTTTTCTTACTTCATCTTTTCTTCTTTCATTCTTTCTATCTTTCTTTCTTTTTCTCTTTCTCTTTTCTTGTCCCTCGCTTCATTCATTCTGTTTTGTTCCTTTTTTTCATTTATAGAAGGAAAAAAAATGAAAATAAAGGAGGGGAACAGATAATTAACTTTTTACCCTAGATTGACTATGACATTCTTTGAAGACCTTGCATTTCATTACAATCATACAACCATTATAGTTCAGTATACATTATTCCAGACCATACCAGTCACATTCTGTCGGTTATTGGCGCCATTGGGATGGAGCGACGAATTGTATACGCAGTATAGATTCTCATAGAAAAATACCCAGGATTAGCCTGCAGAAACACAAGGTTTATGTTGTTCAATGCTCTGAATTGTCAAGACGTTCTGATCTGATTAAATATTTCATTCATTGTTTCTCTGTTGGATTTTTGAATATTCCAAAACGGATATAGGTTGAGCAAGCTGAATGTTTGATAATCACACACTTTGATGTAATCGAAATCATGTTTTGCAAACGCTCCTGAATGTTTTTGGTTAAAATAAATGCTGCTAAAGCAGCTTCCTCTATGATTACAAAAGACAGGCTCAGGAAAACAATGGACCTGCATTTAATTTGTGTTAAGGACCAAGCAAATACAGAAACCATTTTTTCATTGCCAAATATACATGGTTTAGATAATCATAACATTAGTTACGGATGGAATGAAGCATCCTGACAAGAGAAATTAATGAACCTGGCTCTGAACTGTGATAGAACATAGAATCGCTCAAGAAGCTTAGAGAAATTGAACCAACAAAATTGGGTGGGGTGATTCCAGTCGTAGCTGTGGGACACAGGACAGAATCAATCCAGCATTGTCAAGTCTGTAAAGGATGAGCCGAATGCCAGTCATGAATTTTTCATTACCGTGAGATGGAAATTTTCTCACTAGCATCTGGAAATTTATGTAGATGGAAGCTTTTAAGCATTCTGGCGTGTTTCTCTCGTTCGGGCTATAGAGGCGAGTTCCGAAATGCATGCAAATGATGCTGTAGGTCTGTAAAACAAACCGGTCGCTAATGCTGGCAAGATTAGCTTGGCGGTAAACAAACAATTTCGATCTTGAGTTGAGTCGATGAGATCCCGGGTGAGTACTTAAATTACCATGCGCGACTGCGGCCTCATGAATTGTGTATCGCTGCTGGCAATGCTCCTGGTGAATGAAAACTTTTCTATGATCGAGCTACCGAAACGGTCTATTATCCTTGATTTCTGTGTTTTCTCGATCCGTCTGTTTTGTTTCTTGTACTGTGAGTTTAATGATCGTGCTTTCTCATGTACTGTGATGCAGAAGTAGTTACAGATATGTAACTAGTGATTAACATGAAATCGTGATACAAGGTCGTGTAATTTAAGGATTCGGTGAATGAAAATACTCACGATCCACATGCAGACTGGTTGGGATATCGTGCAGGGAAAATGTAATGCAGCAATGGGTAGAATAGACATCAATAACCAGGGTTAAAACAACTGGTGCTATATATTTGGCTGAAAAATACCAACATTCGATAAGACCAGTGTCGCAAAATTTGTATTATCATATGTCTTTGAAATTATATGGTAAGTATTCTGAAATACTCAAAACGTGCAAGACTGCACGACAAATAGTAATGACAGTTGGCATAGTAGGAAACAAAGCAATGTTTTTGTGTGAAATAAATGTTGAGACATAATACAGATTGTGTGTTCAGACTGTATAATTTCACCAGCAGTTTGGTGAAAATAAGTAGCGAAGCCAGTACCTTAAAGGAAGCAGGCAAGTTAAAAAGATTTAGCTGTCCTATAGACACATTCCTGCCAGGGACTGATGCCTGACTTCAGATATAAACTTTGTAACAAGTCTCTAAATGGCAATATGAAATGTTTAATTTCTCTTTAGGTCTTCTTAATTTATTTCGGTAGACGGACATCACATGAATAATAATGATGGAGATGATTTTAGAAACTCAGTTCCATAGGCTCATTCCATCACTGGGATGTGAAGCTGAGGTTAAAGGTCTCCGTTTTCTCACGGTAGGATAGAGTACATGTTAGTGACTGGTATCGGTTTTCAATCCTTAAGCAATTAGCGACTGAGTTGCAGGGTATGATTATCAAATACCACTTTAGCCTCTCAATCAAGGATGAAGTGGGTTCGAATATGTATTCCACCTATGGCAACGTTTCGTACACACTTGACCTAGAAATATGGTTTCTGTTCTTATCTCTGACACACGGATACGGATTTTCAGTCAAGACATGAGCTGATGTTTACACAGTCCAAGCTTAAAGATTGCGTGTTATTTGGCTGTGAATAGCAATGAAAGAATTCGACAGGCCGAAGAAACGATTCAACTACAGCTTTTCATCTGACACTAAGAGTTCACATTACATCGTCACAAAAGAACACTAAAAACATTCTGTTGATAGTGTTTGTATCAGGAGGCAAACAGCAAATATTACGACTGTGTATGATAAATCTCTATTAATGGACACTTTGAAAGTTTAGGGCACTTTCTGTCTCATAAATCAGATGCGATAATGTTTGTTTAATATACAAAGATGACCCATTTCCATCAGTCTTCCAATAGTTGACAAACACAGTGTCACCTTATTTTACTTACTTGTATTCCCCTGGCGGAAAAACAGTTGGGCAATATGGGCAGATGTTGTCGGGTGAGAAACAGCGAACGTTTTAAATTTAGACTGTGTTTGGTAACATGAAATCGGACCTGTCGAAATTAGACTGTCTGATATTGGTTATTCAGACTCTGGGTTAAAGAAGCATGGATCTTGCGTAGAGTGTGGCTTAACTATTCTTTCTTTTGGCGTGCTCTAATAATTGATGCAAAAGATCTGCATGGCACGAAAGGTAAATACTCTATCTGTCCTGTGTGAGCACAAATACAGACTCTGATTGAGTTATACAGACAGAGAGACAGACATGCAGACAAACATGCAGAGAAAGATAGGCACAAGATGACAGGACGATAGGCAGGCGATGTAAGAATGAAGAAGGAAGGAAGAAAATAGTTATCGTCATTGTGTTTGTCAAGATCCAACATCAGTAAGAAAGACAATAACAAGAGCAAGATAAAGACTCGTTCAGATGAGTGAGGCCATCCTCTTCACCTTGCGTCAGCCCGAAGCGAGTGCCAGATTTTGCCCTCCAGTGATTCAAATAAGTGGAGAGTTATTTGTTCAAGCGCGCAGGTTTTATGTTATCGAACCCTCCTCTATTCCCTCCCCCTCCCCCCCCCCCCCAAGCGCTCTCCTTTTCAAGGAGTTTCAACAGATTACCAGAGACAGGGCATATTACTGAAGTCAATATTTGTACAAGAAAAGTGATAAGTGCACAATAAACTACCTGTATACAAATTTCGCATAATGCTGACGGTTTCCACCAGAAATACGTTGCCTTGCATGATGGGCGCTATGAGAACGGTTTCCAACATAAACTGTCGACCCTCAAGCATAAAAAAAGAAAAGAAAAAAAAAATGATGTCATGAAACATGGACGTGTGTGACAGTCAGAAAATTGAGGTAATTTTCTGTTCTTCATTGATGTCTTTAGTTGTAAAAAGCTTTGCATATTATAGAAGATTACTGTCACCTAAGTAGCAACAGTCGAAGGTTATGTTGGTTAATGTAGAAAAAAACAAACAGCACTATGTTGAAAACTAAGATGAGTTTGGCTTCTGTACTTGACTTTGTCTCTCAGTCACAAGGAAACTGGTATAAGGAATGTTTAGCACTGGCTAGCAACGGAGCTTTTAGGTGTAAGTATTAAACATCCTGCCATTTGCTAATATTGGATGAGATATCACAAAAACAAGACAGTTTTTCAGCCGACTGATGTTATGGAACATTAACATGTGTGACAGTGAGAAAATTGGAGGCCATCTTTTGTTCTTTATTGATTTCTTTTGTTATACAAAGTTCTGTTTGTTATAGAAGATTGTTGTTGATACTTTGGAAGCAACAATTGAAAAGATTGTTGGTCTAGGTGTGAATCAACCAAACAGCCCTAAATTGCAAACCAAACCTTGTATCAGTTTGGCATTGTCTTCCTGGCGGTTCTTTCAGTTGTGAGGGAACTATAGAGAGGAATATCTAGTACTCACTAGCAATGAAGACCATAAAAATATTACCTTAAGTTTTTTTTCAATACCTGATGTTGAAAGGGAAATCACAGAAGGACAATTAACTTTATGTG
The DNA here is from genome assembly GCA_039654565.1 of Peronia peronii. NCBI lineage: Eukaryota > Metazoa > Mollusca > Gastropoda > Systellommatophora > Onchidiidae > Peronia > Peronia peronii. The sequence goes on along the minus strand of JBCEWB010513154.1, from coordinate 6,800 downwards.
CTCTATACCTTTCTAAAGCTATAGGAAGTTGGGTGAAATTATTATTGCATTTGCTCAGCGCTTTAAAAAGAAAGAATCGCTCCTAAAAAATAGAAAAATGACCCTTTAATTTTTTTTTCAACTGCGACTGTCAGTGGTTTGGATTTACATTATTAGTCATCACAGACAACAATTCTATCAGATCTAAAGCCGAACTCGGTGGGTAGATTTTTGTGTGGATTTTTTTCCTTGTCGTTGAAAACAAAAATCACATTAAGCTCAATAGTCTATGAAGGTTATGATAAAAGACGATGTAAATGATGATAGCTGCTTTAGGAAAGTGTATGTTAAGTTCTTCTGGTGACTACGACGACTCAATATTTAGCATACAAATATTATTTTATAGATTACAGAAGGCTATGAGACGTCTTGCACCACAACTTGGTTCTATTTAGAGTGCCAAAGGCTTTATGTATGCAGTGCTGAAAAGATTCCCTTGACACAAAACATTCTTGGGTGGACATTGAGTAACTAAAATAGTAACCAATCGTGTTGCTGCAGCATTTCACTTCCATTGATTTTTCTTCGTCCTTCAGTTTGTTGTCGCTGGCATATCTTGATAGATGAATACAAATTAACCAAGCATTCCGACATCTGTTAAAAGTGATATGGGCTAGTTTTTTTTATTTATTCCCACTGCCTTCATACTCAGCTCCCCCGCCCCCCATCCGCTTTCAACTCCCCTCTCTTTGAAAAATAGACCTAATGGGCAGTGTACCAGGACCTTTTTCTCATCGGAGGTCAAAACACGAAAGATGGATCGGCATCCCGTTTGGCTGGAAGAATTCCTGTGGGACACACTGGCAAGTTTGAAGTCAGTCTTGCAAGGAAGGGAGCTGAGTCCCTGAATGTTCTGATAATTGCCCGTGCGTTTAAGAACGTGTCAACTCACACAGTCCTCCCCAGGGCGCTCTAATGCAACCGTCGGCAAACCTTTGTCTTCCATTGAAATCAAACTATTATAAAACTTTTTTCTGTTTTGTTTTTTAAAAAGCCTCTTTCTCTTCCTTCTCAAAAGGAATGGTGATTAAGGGAGGAAAGAAGCCCTTGTTTTGGACTGGATTAAAACCATCGGAAAACTATTGTTTTTCTGAAAAGCTCTTTCCCTCTCTTCTCAAAGGGTGTATTGATTGAAGGAGAAAGAGAGGAAGAAATAAGGAAAAAAAGAACGAAATGAAAGAGAAAGAAAAACTGTGCATGTGTGTATATGTGTGTGTGTGTTTGATGGTGATTGAACAATTGTGCATGTTTAAAACACAGACGAAAATGAATGAAAAGAAAAGAAGAGAAGATAAAGCCAAAAGATGGAGAGAGAGAGAGAAAAAAATAAGGAAAGACGGAGAAAGATAACAATACAATTAACAGAGAGATGACAAGCAAACCATTCCTCCCTGAACTCTGTTTAAAGCCAATAAATTTGAGAAGACAGGTCTTTGTTCGTTCAGATATCTGTCTGTTAATATGTTTGTCTATATAGACACGGACATGAACCAGATACTGACATTACACTACACGGATGTTAAGTCTTGTTTCAGATATCTCCGTGTCATTCCGATGAGAACAGAAGTAAAATTTGGCGTCATATCTTTGGAGAGTCGGGACATGCGTTCTTATGTCGATCTTCGCTGTTGTAGCTGCGGTTCCAATTCTCATTTTTCTTACTATTCATCGCGCCCCAACACTCGAAAGTATCATTATTCTAATCTCTTAGTTAGCTCGAAATGAGACAAGAATTGAATTTGCGGCGAGGATCTCATAAAGTTACTGTGCCGTGGTGCCTCCCATAGCCCCTTTTGAGGACAGGATAATCAAATGATATTTTTAAGGAAATCAGTGTGACCTCTAGACTTGTGAAGTAATTGCTCTGTAAGTGGTATGTCGTTTTTATTGCTTCAGCCGCAAAGAAACTGAATAAAGTTGTGCGAGATGAAATTTTTGAGTGCCTAGCTAACAATGAAGCTGTATGAAATATTGGCCTGTGAGTACTGATGTTATTTTCCTCTGGTAGCGCTGCAAAAGTTAGGCCACCACTGCTACCCCAAGACAGAGCGATTATTTCAATAAAGGTTTCCGCTGTTTTTCCTCAAAAAGGGTCCACAAAATGATGAGTTATTCCCTCTCTCCTTATTTCCTTCTGGATCTCATTCATTCTCTCAGCCCCTCTCTTTAATCATTCTCCAGCCCCTCCCCCCCTCCACTCAACCTATCTCTCTTTTGTCCTCTCCCCCTTCCCCTGTCCTTTCTCCTATTACCCTCTTTCTTCTTGCTCACGTTTAATTTATTCCGATTTTTTTACTCTTCCTCTGAGCTCCTCTCCGTTTCCATCAATCTCTCCGGATCGCTCATCCTCTCTTCTTTATCTCCCTTCCCCTCTGTATCGTTCATTTCTCTCCTTGGTCAGCATTTATTATCTCTTTCACCTCTGTCTCATCCTCTCCTATTTACTCCATCACTCTTTATCTGTCCCGTTTTCTTTACCATTCTTTATCTCCTCCTCGTCCTATCACATCCCTCTTTCTACCTTTTGCTCATGACTCACTCCATGTCAGGAGTACCAGAAAAAAGAAAGAAATGCCACTGAGAATCATTTTAAACTGATTTGATGCCACTAGATAACAAAGGACAGACCAGAGATTCCATTAGAGAGCTGTGGGAGTCTGATCTGACAACATGAAACCTTAATTGAAATCAAACCGCAGGCAACAAAGGGAAACGTTCGTCGAATTAAGTTTTCCTTGTTCACATTTTTAAATATGACTTCAACTATGCTTTTAACTTTCCAAACTAAAAAAACAGAATAGTAGAAATAGAGGAAAACGACTCAAAACTAAAATCTTCGTTTTATTACTGAAAAGACCAGGAACAGACTCGCCGTAATGGTGAGAGAACGACACCTCAATACCAAGATCCAGAAAAATGTAATATCCTCGTGTTATTACCGAAAAGATCTGTCGGTAACCCGGTAATTGATCAGAGAATGGGCAACCTGTGATGTGGGGGTTGGACAGTTAAATGTCTGAGTCAGCACTGTGTGGCATTCAAGCTCTTACGGATACTATGATCTTTTCCACCTCATTCCTCCGTCGAAGACTGCTCACCATCAGTACTAACGGGCTTGGACAAAACGGCTTTCTCATCGTAGTTCCAACCCCAAAGACCTTTTCCAACAAAACGATAAGATTGTACTAAATTAGAATTGAATTTCCGTAAATTTACTATGTTTTAGATCACTTCTTTTGTACTGACTAAATATTGGTTTTAAATGGAAATCTGTGTTCCAAATTATTTTCCCGTATAAAACATCCAAAACATTCTTAGCTATCAGTCTTTGGAAGCCAAATCTAATGTCTCACACTGAGCTGTAGAAGTAAGGATCTTTTCCTGCGTACTCTTAAGACATTGTTATCAATGTGAAAGATTACTTATTATATAACTTCTTTCTTAAAAACAGAATCTTGGTCACTATATTTTCAAAAGCGAGTTGCAAAACTAAATTTGAGATAGTCGCGAAACAGTTGTCAGGGCAAAGGCGTTTTGTCAACGTATATTAGAGCATGGAAGAGAGGAAGGTCAGCTTACTAATCATTCCTAATCACTGGGCGTGGAGCTAGGGGTCAGACAAGGTCATGGGAATCACTCTCAGACCAACTCACTGTGGCAGCCATGTAGTCTTTCATGGTAGTCTTTCCAATGACAATAGTTATTAGCATTCCAGGCCAAATTTGCCATCTGATTAAGTTAGACTTTGTTTCCTCTCCCCCCCCCCCCCCACCTCCTTCTCCTCTGCAACCATCACACTGTCATCCTCATCTCATATAACATTTTCTCATTCACCTTTTAACTATCAGTAGTTACTCACGTTGATCTCAAAACTTGATTCACTTTCTCTTGCACACATCCTGTGCCATTTTTGAAAATTATAAATGCAGCTTTTCAATCCTAAGAAAGTAGGATTACCTCAGCTATAAGTGAGTGTCATGTTTGATGAGAAGAAACTTTGTCGGTAAAAATTTGGAATTTTGAAATATTGTCCAGACAGCGACGTTTCCTCCTACTCGTCATCTGATCTTTAACTTCCAGAGGTTCTTTAACATGTGTGACAACCATACGAAACCTCAGAAATATGTTAGCCCCTATCAGAGGCTAGACGTCGGGCTTCCCTACCCAAGAAGCCAGGGGTCTGTTGAGTCACTGAAAAAAAAAAAAATGAAGCACGTTCTAATTTTTTCCATTCCCTGGCAAGAATCGAACCTATGACAGGGGTTTTTAGCCGGCGAGCGGACGCCAAAGCCCTCGGCAAGACGCCCCTCCTCTGCCATCACACATCTTTCTTTCTTCTTAAATCTTTCCTTTTCGTGGACTTCCGTTTCTCTTCTTGGAATCTGTTAGCAACGTGACGGAGTAACAGAAGACAAGTCAAAAGAAATAGGAGGAGGAGGTTCAAGAATGGGATTAAGAGAATAGAAATTAATGAGATCCCGAAGGAAATTTGGAGAAGGAACCCATAATTATTCATCACTGGACAGTCAGTTTTTAAAGACAACACCCCTTTATTGTTCAAATCTTACATACATACAATAAGGAAGATCTCCATCGAGATAACTGCCTTGCTTTGGTAACAGTAACGGTCTACATCCTCTTTTGCTCTTCCTCTTCTTTCATAATTCTTTCCTGTCCCATATTCCCCCCTGCCCCCTCCCCCCATCTTCTTTCACAGTCTAACCTCATACGCACCCCCCCCCCCCACACACACACACAACGTCTGCGTGCACACACAATCACACATTCCCTTGCGTTTCATATTTTTCCCTCTTCCTCCTACACACATTCTCTCCATTTCACTCCTTCTTCTATGCTTATCTTTGTCTTATACGCTCTTTTTTCTGTCATACATTCCTTCCTCTCCCATGTCATCTTATATCATCTGTCATACAATTAATTCTCCCTCACCCCTGTCCCCGTACTCACTCACATTTCCTCCACTTGTAATATAATGTATTATTTCCTTCTTCCTTTCATAAACATCCCCTGGCATTCCTCTCTCACACAACCAACCCTTCTTCCCCGCTCCCACCTTCACACACTCCCTCATCTCACATATTCCTTCCTCTCTCCTCCTCACACACATCTCCTCCATTCTCCTCTGGCACATCTCTATCCATTATGTTCTCCTGTCGTTATGCGCCCGTCCCATTCACATTTGCCACAAGCACGTATTCTCTCTCATACATTCCTTCCTTGTTCATATATTTCTTCCTCTCACACATTTACTCCTCTATCATTTGTAACCCCCCTTCATATTCTCCTCCTTCCCCTCCTCCTCCGCCTCCCCTCACACATACAAACATACACGCAATTCCTCCCTTCATTTATTTCCTTCTCTCTCTTGCATACATCCCTTTCATTCTCCTCTGACGTCATGCATATTGCCTCCATAACATTTCTTCCTCACTCATACTCACTCACATTTAACACGATCACTCATCCAATCGGCGAGCGAAACTTTGAGGATTACACCTTGAGCAGAGATGTGCGTGCAGGCACCACTTATTGGGCGTGAGTATTCAGACTGCGCCTTTCTGTCTCTCCTTTCTTTGTTTCTCCCTCCATCCCACACTATCGGTCACTCTCTTTTTCTTTGATCAGCCACCCTCTCAGAAGTGACAAATAGATCCGACCATCTGCCCCCTTCCTTAGCCGTTAGAGTTGACATCCTACCAGTGTAATCTTGTGACGAAGGCTGACACGTCATAGCAACTATTGATCGATGATTGGCAGGTCCACAAAGTGTCAGAAAGTAGTCGAGTTGTTTAAAGACTCGTTCAGTTATACTCGTACTTTATACATGACTTTACTATCCTATAAATATAAAATATTCGTCTTAAATTAATTTGCTCTTGGCATCTAAACTGTTATTCCTTGGACATCAATAAATGTCATCATAGAAATAATTGCTGTTTTAATTAGAGGATGAGAAAGATTTAGAACCTGCTTGCTATATTGGCAGTGACTCACTTGTCCTCTGGCGTCCTGTGTAGAGAAACCCAACATCTAGTCTTCCCATTACGTAGGCCTACATTAAAGGCCCATTGGCAGTTAAAGATCGAATGAGAAGCAGACAGAGACACCGCTGTCCGGGTAAAATGTCCAATTTCCAAATTTCTATCCCCAAAAAATCTTTTTTCTCATCAAACTGGGCATTCGCGTAAAGCCAACAAAATCTTGCTTTCTTAGAATTAAAAGGCTACATGCATCATAAATAGTAGTTGTATGTGTACGTTATACATGAAATACTTTCCAATGAATATACCATATAGTGACAAAATATCCGCCTTGAACTGTCATTTATGTCTAAAATGTTATTTGTCGACATCTTGAACATGAACAAATATAATTACATAAACTTTGGTCCTCCAGTAATTTTGTCTGACACTTTCAGGGTTTATCTAAGACGTGCTGAGAGGTCGATCGACCCCAAAAACTCGCTCATTTATACTGTGCTTTTACTGTAATACCCAAATCAGTGACGAGATAGCTACTCGTCTTTTAATATCATTCAAATCTCGACTGTCATTTCCTGACCACAGACCAATACCATCGTGCAAACAATGACATACTTGCCGTTTCAACTGACACTTTTAGATGCAATGTGAGTGATCCACAGCGAGCAATGAGCTGACACAAAATACCGTCCGGTCGTTATTGCGATAATCGGAATCCTTAGAATTTGAATATGGCATTTATGTATCAATTGTAGTAAA
>JBCEWB010513043.1:3310-19054 GCA_039654565.1 Peronia peronii | reverse complement strand
ATCCATCCATCCATCCATCCATCCATCCATCCATCCATCCATCCATCCATCCATCCATCCATCTATCCATCTATCCACCCATCCATTCATTCAGCCATCCATCCATCCGCCCATCCGTCCATCCATCCATTCGTCCATTCCTTCATCCGTTCGGTCGGCCATCCATCCATGTATCTATCCATCATCTATGTATCCATAAATCCATCCTTTTTGTCCATCCATAATCCATCTGCCATCCATTTATCAGTCCATCCATCCATCCATCCATCCATCCATCCATCCATCCATCCATCCATCCGTCTGGTATTCTCTTCCACCTCATCACATCTCGAACATCAATAAATGTATTCACCTGCCGATCTATTTATGCATCTTCCTTCACCATCCTTCCTCTATCCATCCATATAGCATCCATTTGTCTAAAAGAAAGAGTATTGGTCACGATTCATACAAATAGCTCTGTTGCCTATAGCAGGTATCTTTGAATAATCTCAAAACGTTGCGCCGCGCATTAAGAGATGGTCTTATACAATTCTTACGTGACTGATTTTGGAGCGCCATTTTTTGGGGACGACGCAATGTTGCGTCGCGCATAAGAAGAAGCACCTTAAAACGACTTCTAAGATAAAAATAACGTAAGACGAAACAAAACAAAATAAAACAAAAAAGGTCATCGTATAACATGAAACCAGTGAGGCAAAGGAAATGCCTGCTCAATGGATGACAATTTAATAGTTCACAATAACACTTTATACAAACAAACATGTTTCACTGGGCCCTTTCAAACATTTACACGTTTTTTAATTTCAGCTTGAAATGAAAATATCACAGAATTTATGTTTCAGAGATAATGTAAACTCTATTTTCGTTGGCTTTGTTTTGAATAGACAGAACACACATGCATACATACACACTCACACACTCACATTGGTACGGGAATGGTGCAGAGTTAGGTTTCAGAAATTAAATTTTTGCATGTGCCTTGAAATGGTTACTGTCTAGTAATAAAGTGACCGTGATAAATTCTGAAAGTTTTCTGTGAACACAAAACATGACACGTCATTAAGGTGTGCCGTGAATCACGGAACATCTGTGCCATAACATGTATATCACTATAATTTTTTATTTCACCTAATACACAAACAAAATGCCAGTATCTTATTATGCCGTATAAGTTCGCTGTCCGCTTCAGATACCTCTGATTACGTTGCTATATCGGGGTGCCATTCTATTGCCTTTGCATTTGAGTTCTCGGTTTCTTTGGACACTTTTCATTTCTCTTCATCTGTAAGATTCCTCTTCCAGCTCTTTTTCTGCAATGAATGCAGAACAAACAATCTCTTTAACGAATATCTACGCACCCACATAGAATCATGCAGCAAAATGCTTGTATCTCAATTCAAAAAGAGCTTTGCGTTTGTTATTGTAGTTGTAGTTATTGTTGTTGCGTTCCTGTTTTTTGTTGTTGTTTTTTTTTTGTGGTGGGGGGAGGGGGGGGGGCACGAGTGGGGGGGGGGAGGATTATTTTCTCTTTTTTTTTTTTTTGATTGTGAAATATATTAAAAGAAGTGTGCGTTTGCTTCTTGTAGGACAAATCGAGAGCACTACAGAAATTAATTTCTGCCATCAGCCATGGGCTTATCAAGTTGTGGCAGCTTTTCTTGCTACCTTGCCTCTACTAAGCTCCATACTATTTGTGATATTTTGGTCTATATGCATATGAGTGTGAGTGTATGCCGCAAGTATACTATGCCTCATTCACTGTCAGTGACATTTCATTTTGAGAAAGAATAAAGTTTAGGTTATCTGTCTTGTCTTATCTTATATTATCTTATCTATCTTCACCAGCGTGTCACGCAGTTTCATACGAAACAAGATTACTTTCTGTAAATGAGAGGAATGACTAGTAAGGCAGTTGGTCACCTGCTTTTTTGAGTCTACGAATGGTTATTGTGCGTCCATAACTGACTGTTGACGCACATGCTCCAACCTGTTTCATTAAGAAGTAATTAAACTTTCGATTATACATGAACTGGGAACTGTTCCAAATAAAGTATCCTTTGTAAGACTGTGAGTAATATTACAGCATATTTGTTGTTTTTGGTCGAAGTCGTTTCATATTTATTGCAAAGAATGTATGCGTTTAACATTATGGTAATATTTTTATGTCTGTTGCAAAATTTTGTGAGATACCTACCCACCTGCTCCTATTTCTGACAAAGGCTACAAAATTACCATTTTTTCTTTGTCCTTGATGTTGTTTTTTTTTTCATTTCTACATAAATAAGTTCAATCAACTAGAAAATGAAGGCAAGAGAAAGAGAATGCCGATTAGGATTCGAAAAGTGAAGATACTAATAATGATAATATGGGATGGTGATGGGGATGTTGATGACAACGACGAAGATTGTGATTGGATTTTCAGGATATTTATTAATTATTTATTTATTTATTTTGCTCTGTGAGGAATTTCGGCACTCTTTGATTCAAACATTCAAAATAACTCTAATAATAGCATTGGTTGCTCTGATGAAAAATCAAAAGATTTCGAAAAATTCGGCCAGTGCCATCAGTTAAGTCAATTTCTAACATGTCCAGTTCTACAAACTTTTGTTTGTTTCTTTTCGTGAGCTAGCTTACTTTCCGGTAGACAGTCCGTTTTAAGTTTTAAGACATTTCCTATGAACTGATAAGAGCATTGGTTTGTTTGTTTGTGTTGGGATTTAACTGCACATCAACACGATTACGGCTACATTGTGCCTAGCACGGTGAGTACGTTTACACGTCAAACAGTTGATCAAAGTGGATATATATAAAATATAGTGCTGTACGGACGATGCATTTACCGGTTATAAAAAGCGCATAGGCTAGGTTTAGGCTATATAAATCTGGATAACCAAAGATTGTACAGCAAATCTAAAAAAGACGGATATAAGTAAATATGCCTACCAAGCTATGCATTAATGATGATGCCGGTGATGATGAGGATAATGTAAAGGAAATAGCGATAACGTTATTATCAATAGGCAGAATATATTATTCCGGTAAATCTTCCTTTTTTCCCTGATTATTTCTGTTTCCTTCTCTTTCTCCCGCTAATCTGGCGAAGTAGGTAAAACCACTCTGGGAACTTCTCCAGTTCCAGACCGGCGTCCCAAGACCCAGATTTTCTCCATTCTTCATGACTCATCACCGTTGACGGCTACGAGGTTCCACTCACCTTTCTCACTCATTGTTCAACTGCCAATTAACCTAGAACTACTCACAAACAATGCAGTTTTTTTTTTCAACCCTTCCTTTCCCGCCAGTCTCTCCCTCGCTCCTCTAATATTACATCTCCACTTGCGTTGATTTTTTCCTTCCCTTTTACAGACCATTCTCGGAACACGAAAGTAAGAGCAATAGGGCGTGGCTTTAAAAACATCGGTAATACATCGATGAGACAAACCGGGATAGCACTCAGATAAATTATAGACCTTGCCAAACTCCCAAATTGTTTGACAAGCCATGAGATCAATCTCATCAATATTTTCGTGCGATGTTACAAAGTTCATTTTACAGATAAAAGGTTCGCCGAACTTCAGAGCTGTCAAATGAAGTCAAGCGGAGTCGGAGTTTATTCAACAATCTTTGGCCTTTTTTGAAAAGATACTATGAACATGAAGATTATTCTCAATCACTGTTGATTTATAATAATAATAATAATAATATTGCAAAATATACAGTCTCTGATCTTCTAACCTTATCCTTTTTATCATTGTATAGAAATAACGAGGTATCTTGAAATTTAAAATTTTTGTCTACCGGTAACTAACTTAAAACATTTAAAAAAAAACAAATATAAGTCTTCAGAACTCGACCTGTTCAAAATTGAATAAAGTGATCTCACTGATCAAATTTCCAAACCTTTTTGGCTTCTCCACAGTCTTAACCTATTATTATTATGCTCATCAATAAGTCTGCCGGAAATGATCTTGGTGGTACAATTTATCAATGTCTCAAAGTTTACAAGTGAACAGGCACAATTATTGTGTTCATTGTGTCATTTATTCAAATTAGCAGCTTAATATATGTCTCACGCTCAATAGTAACCTACTCATATATGATTTGCAAGGCTTAATACTTATTCCTAAATTCTAAAGATTTGCTGTTTCCTTTGGCAGAACTATTATTGGTCTTTTCGAGTGCAATTTCTCGGTGCCAGATCTCCAAGACTTTGAGAACTGCATTGCATTAAAGGCATTCAGCTCTGGCTTGTTGCTTACATCACAGTTGGCGATGTGAAGATCCCTGGATCGTATTTTGTTTGCATCACAAAGGTTTTCTACAAGCGGTCTCCCTGACTCTCCGTCCTGTGCTTTCTTTTCGGTGTTGAGCCAAGTCAGAGTCTTGATTTCTTTATGTCAGCCTCAGCTTCGCTTCTCCAAGTATTCCTTGGCCTGCCTCTGATCCCTAGAGATTCCATGTAAAGGTGTTCCAGACAACGCTGGGACAGGGTTTCTAAAGGTATCGCGGTTCTATCGCTATTAATTTCTGATAGATATTTTTTAGACAGATGACGATGTAAAAGTCGTGGAGTAAAAGAAATGTTGCACAACAATTCTATTTTGAAAGGTTAACAACGAAGTGAATGAAACCAAACTTGTATTAAAAGATAATTAACAAACACAGAAACTAAGAATCAGAACAAATTTTTCTGTTTCTACTTTATCATCCAATTATCTTATGAAATAGATTGCAAGCAGTTTGAAAACTCTGGGGGAGAAGTACTCTGATATGAGTAGTGCTAACTCATAAATATATTTCCAGCACCTTTATCAGACAAAAATAACAATTGAAGCAGTTGACCGTGATATCAAGATGAGTGTTGCTAAACTTGTATCCGCTCCGGTCTGAAAACCGCTGTTGCAGGATTTCATCAGTCTATGCTTACTTTCCTGAGTGTCAAGTGAGACAAGGGGTTGACATTTAAGGATACACGGGTTTGTAAAGACTACACACAGACAGACAGCTTGTTGGGGGCGGCGTCCGGAAATGCTTGGCTATTCTGGGAAGAGCGGCAGATGTATCTGTATTCTTTCACTGGTCCCAATTTCTACCACATCTTTGATTTTCTTTTATCCTCGTTTCAGATGTTTTTTTCCTTAAAGACAACCTATTTCTATTACAATTCTATCGAAATATTCTACTTTGGCTCAGAGGTTTGTAAACTCCCTCCGTCTCCCCGTTTTTTTATTTTAATCACAGGCAGTCCTTTTCCTTTCTTTTTTTTTTAAATTAATTTTCAGAAATATTCTCCTTCATACAAAAATCGATTTTCGCAATCCTTGTTGTCTCTCCATCAAAGAGAGTTTTTATCAACATTTGCTCTATAAACAAGTTAGATGCGGCAAAAAAATATCACCAGCTTTATTGCAAAAGATAGGAGTCACACGAATATACATCAACTGGTCTGTCAACAGAGTCTAAAGCTAACAAGAACTACAAAAAAAGTAGGTAGGAAAGAATAAGGTATCCCAACGTGCACCTACCATGTCTTTTGTTGAGAGACAGACAAAGCATCATAACTGGAATGTTGAGGAAAGAGGAAAGAGAAGAGGTGAGTGAAAGAAAAGCAGGTATAAATAGCGAGGAGACGGGAGTATATAATGGAAGGAAACACACAAATATGAATGAAAAGAAAAACAAAACAACAACGTCAAGGAACCAAAAAACAAAACAAAACAAAACAAAAATGAAATAAACATTTTAAAAAAACCACATAAAAACAAAAATTGAATTCGATGTTCTAGATAATACGCAGATTTGCTTTTGTTTTGAGCAATTTTGTTATCAAGGCACCCTTAAATTGTATTATTCCCGTCAATATGTGCTCAATTTTCTTGGCCTCCGAAACATGCAAAACTAACCAATTTCATTTTCATGTTTTCTCTGAAGGAATCTCTTATCTAGAATCTCAGGATCAGGCGCTCGCACCGGTTTAATTAAACAGTTTTTGCAAATGAGCAGTGGAATAACGATGTTTGGGTTTTGACGAGCGTTTTTGTTCTTCACGTGTTTTTTCCCCTGTCACAGGTATTAAAATTAATTTTAAATGCTATATCTGTGGGTGGCATAGAGCTAAATTATACGGACAGACACGATTATATAGTTTTACCACTCTTAGATACTATCCATGTATGTGTCCCATGACCACGGATTATTGTGCTTTTCTATGATACACCTCCGATTTGAGCAAGCACAGAGAACTGCTGTTTCCCATCGTGCCCTGCAAACGTGGGGAAATGTGCCATGGAAATGCTTTTTTTTTTTTTTTAAATCAGAGAAGTCTAGGAATAATGGCTACCAAAGATCAGACCTAATAACAGACCAGAGGTCAAGTTAGGTTTGAGCCATTTTGAGACACCGGAAGTAAACTTTTGAAAAGTGAGGTAATTTTACTGATCTTCTGGTACTGTAAAACTTATGCAGAAGGGTTTATACCATGACTTCTTGGGACGACGTTGTCTGACTTTCAGCTCCTAATTCATCCATGTTATGAAAGGGAATTTCGTACTGCACTTTGCCCGGGTTAAGAGTCTTAACAGCTTTTGAACCGAGCAAGAGTTGTACAAATATAATAATGGTGAAGATTTTAAAACTCTGAAATCTTCAAAGCAGCATTTACTCTAAACAAAATACTTACAAAAATCACGTGACCCACTGGATGCAGAATAAACTCCAAAATTTGTATATTATGTATCAGTAATCATCACCTATTAGTTCTAGATAGGTAAATGAAATATTCGTATTCATAAACCATCTGACTGATGCCACTCAGTTTTTGACATTCGATATTTTCATGTTGAAAAGAACTATGGCAATGAACAAACTTTCGAGGTCACTACAGATAACTGAAGGTAATGCATAAAATAAAAACAACAGATCGCTGGAGAAATGCCACTCCAGACTGGATGCTCAGTACTCCCACATGGATGAAGAAAGCTCCATTTAAATTTGGCAAAAGTTTGGAAATAATCCCTTAGGTCAACAAAAATTACATTGGCAGGCACGGAAAGAGATCAGCCGTATGGTTTTTGTTTAAGTTTCGTGTCGGAGTTTTCACGTGTCAGATTCTGTATTGATGGCCACAGCTGCAATGTAATTGAGTAACTCTAGATCTTTTCGGTTACGAATTTTTAAAAATTTTATTTTTAGGACTTGTGATTTCTTTAATATTGCCATTTCTTTATTTAAGTCTACGAAAAGTGTCCGCGTTGAGGTGTACTGAAGTCCGTACTGTACTAGATCCTGTGCGCCCGGCCCTGTGGTTCACGTGATGTACCGAATTGAGCGAAACGTCCGCCATTGTTAGCTGGGACCTGACTGGACTCTAATTAGATGCGCTTTTAGCAGAAAAAAAATTAGAAACACAGGGTGGGAAGGAAATTTAGGACATAAACTCTTTGACTGTGTGACACGATTCAATAAACTTAAAGCTATTCGAAGGAAAGATACATGTGAGGAGGAAGAAAAGAAGACTGAAAACAAAAGACATAGAGAAGAAACAGAAGAGAGTCATGTTATTCGAGTTTTATAAAAAAAAGTGTGACTAGAAAACAGATGAGGCGTCACTGTAACAACGTATGAAAAGGAGTTAAGAAAATAAAACTTACATAGCTACAGCTCAAATTAACACACAGAATACAGTCTTCTTGTGAAAAACGAAGGCAAATAATATGGCACGAAGAGAAAGAAAGGGATTGATAGATATATAGATAGAGAATGGACAATTCTCTATGAACAGCTAAGTACTTGGAGAAAATATTGCCTTGGAAAGTTGTTTTCTTGTTACACTAAAGATTAAAAAAAAATATAATGCAGAACAAGACTGCTTTTAATTTCTGTTGGTTTTTTTTCTTTCTTTCTTTCTTTTATTCTAAAGCAAGCACGAATACACTCTCAGATACACTCATACACAGACACAGAATAACAATTACTTGTGAAAACTATGTTTTTTCCTAAATTACTTTTATTGATATTTTCGACATCGACTGCCAAAACTGGTTTTGAACTGCATAAGGCCCACTGCGATGCTGTATAAGTCCAGTGAGAAATAGTAGTTGAATTTTTCAATTCACATATAAATACGACGATGAACATCAAAGAAAAAGCATGGAATCTGAAATTATCATAAAGGCAATTTCTCTGGCAAGAACAAAGAAGATTAAAAGCTACCGATGCCCTGATGAAATATCTCTGGCTGCAATAAAATCCACCCTTTCAACATGCATGTATTTGTTTCATTGAAGCACACATTCCCTTTAATAATGCATAAACAAAATTGGTTGGATCACACTTTAATATCCCCTGTCCATAGCAAGCAAATTTAATACGTGAGTTAGTTATACACTCACAATAAAATTAGCTGTAACTGATCTCATCATATGTCTAAATGACTGATATCAGCGATGCGTGTGGATAATTCTGCCAAACAATTTGCAAATGTTTGTTAGTCTGTGCAATCACAAACGTGTACATTATGTAGATAACCGCTTGTGCTATGACTGGTGCTAAATGACATCTTTAAATGAAAAACGGAGCCTGCTCTTTCAAATACACTGAGTATAAGTAAAAGCAGTATGCTTTCACCTAACGTTTTGTCACAAGGATGCTTCCTCTTGACTGTATATATAGAGCAATAATACAGTAGCAAAGAGATTATCAGAATCACTTCTTCATTTGTTCTATTTCATTTTGTTGCTTTTGATTTATTTTCAAACTCCGAGATTGTATTAAGTTAATGTAGCATTACTGTTTTGTCGAATGTTCAAAAGGCAATAATAATTTTTTTTTGTTTTGTTTTTTTTTGTTTTTATTTTTCAATCCTAATTGGCGATAATTCTACCCTCGGCTCGTTATATTTCATATAGTCAATTACTTATTTATCTTCATGTTCTGGTTTTTATTTCGGATAAGATTCCCATGTCTTTCATGTCTCAGGATCAGATCAGCTGCGTTTCACGTTGTTTGTGCCGTAGCCAATAAGGAAAATGACAGTCTTCTTTCACAACGAATTACCAGCATCTTC
Organism: Peronia peronii; assembly: GCA_039654565.1. NCBI lineage: Eukaryota > Metazoa > Mollusca > Gastropoda > Systellommatophora > Onchidiidae > Peronia > Peronia peronii. Next base: position 9,984 of record JBCEWB010513043.1, on the reverse strand, counting down.
CTATCACACGACTAACGGTTTTATTGCAGGCAATATTTACTGTACATTCGGCTAAGCCAGAGGTGGTCACGGAGAAATGGCAAGAGGAGATCACTACACTGTACTAAGACAGGAATCCTAAGCGGCCGAGGGCTGTCCCATAAATCCACATCTTGCTGTGTTCAAGCAAATTTATGCTACACCATAGTGTTTCCCATTCCTATCCACCCCATTCCATCCCATCTCACCCCATTCCGTCTTTCTTCTTTCAGTGAGCGCCTTCTAGTGTACCCGAAAACTGCATAGCCTCACGATCTTTAGGTAGAATTGGTATTATGATAAACTTTTTCAAGAGTTATTCTTTGTGAAAAATAGACACAATTATTATTTTATAAAATGTCTTAAAATCTAAGGCCGAAAACATACTGGTCCGTCCGACTCGCAGTCACCAAAAGGTAGGCTGACGTCGGAGAAAAACATAAACATAGTGAATCCGTCACATTGTCGCCTTCGTTTGTATTGGGCTTAGTTGAATTTTTAAAAAAAATAATAAATAAAAAGCTTATACGCACTCAATCGCCAAATCGTCGCACCCGCACCTAATTTTGGGTCCCTGATTTCAAATCTGTCATAAAAAATAACATTTGATGAGAAAAAAGAGGTTTTTAAATTTTGCAATAGTACGCCCTACCTGGACCGTTTGTAGACACGCGTGTAAAGTTCGTCCGACAAGTCGAAGAAAATGGAACATGTCGCACTCAATCCGACCGACCTTTGCCAGTCACCGACAGTCGGAGGTGACTATACTTACACCATCCGTTTTGTCTGTATTTTCCTTCTCGCACCACTTCAATCCGTGACTTTATCGTCGATTTTTGTCGGATTGTCGGACCACTGTGTTTTCGGTCTAGGACGATTGTCTACCGATATCTGATCAAATACATCAAAAGAGGCAAAAACTAAGATATAGAATTGGATATGGTAGAAATTGAATCTCTCAGCCAAATTTCGAACCTACTTGGTTCTTTTTAACAGAGATATGGATTGTTACATTGTATTTTAGTTTCTGTTTTCCCCCCGTTGCTTGTGCGCATAATCCGTTCCATCTGCAGGGTCTTCAACATTTCAGTGTGTAATGATCAAGTATAATGATCTTGGTTTACTATTCATCCCTGTTATCAAGTAACTGCAAATTTTGTCTACACTTCAGCGGTGACACAATTCCCTTACAAAATCCCATTTCATATATCGCATGTATTTCGAAAATGGAGACATTTATATTGTCTTTTTTTTCTGTAGGCAGTCTTATATTATTTTTTATATATTTTTAAACTCTTGTGTAAATGTGTGCATGCAGACATCGGTATAACTTCAACTTTATTTTACTGCTTCACTTCAAAAAAAAAAATGTAGTTATTTCGATCATGGAATAGTATTTACTGTCCTTTATCTCTACACGTAATGTTCACAACTTAAGGAAAAAAATGTTACTGGTAAAAATACAAAAACAAGTGCGTTTCTTTTTCTTTTCTTTTTCGTGTGTTGTCTTATACTTTCTTCTGTTTCTTCCTTGCAAAACTTTTTTTTTTTTTGCCAGCTGTTCTCACGTCTTTATAAGTTTGTTTTTTGTTTCCCTTATCAGTTTAAGCACTCCCCCTGATATGTAGGGACGTCTTTTACCCTCATTACCTGGATGATTAAAAATGTTACAGGATGTTAGAGGCAGCGCCAGTTGATAGGGGCCAGGCTGCCCGTAACGCTGGCATCTCTTTGTCGACAATCGGCCAATAATCGAACGCTGGCATCGGGAATGGCCTGTCTGGACCCAAAGACGTTGGGCCGCTTGCTATTGGAGATGTATAATAAGCGATGGACTTTAATCTCCCCTTTAAACGTCTTGAGAAGTTCCTTCCCCAGGACGGGCCATAAAGGTTAAGAAAATACAAGTTAGGAAATACAATGATTGTAAAACAATTATATACACAAAATTTGCCAGGAAGATAAGACGTCTACGTATGTTTGTTGATAATTCTTGAAACGTTGGCCCCCGTCGCACGGTCTACGGGCCTGGTGTGGCGTCACCGTTGACCTTTCCCATTCCCATGATTTATAGGGACGGAAAGGTCACGACGGGTCCAATCTAGAGCCAGAGGTCCTGCTTGTCTGTTTACTGTCTATCCTCTTCCCTTGGCCCCTCCCCCTCTCTTTTATCTCAAAGTCTGCCCATTAAGGTGGGCAAACAAGTCGGCCAACAGACATTGGACTGAATTGAGAAAAAAATAATCAGACAGTAAAAATATTTTTAAAAATGAATGAATGAATGAATGAATGAATAAGAATAAAAAGCAAAGAAACACCGTATTAAAACGAACAAACAAACAAAAAACAAACAAACAAACAAACCCATAGACCAAACATGTAAACACTATTTGGGACGGGTTTTAGTCTTGCCATATCAAGAACCTAACCACAAACAACGGCACGAATAACAAATTTGACTGTGACAAAGCATCGACTTTGTCGTCAACAAACATCCCGCCATCAGCAGCATCAGCTTTAAACCAGTCCACGCCAATCGTTGTCTTGCCTTCCACTACCGTGCTGGGCGCAATATGACTGTCATCGGGCTGACAGGCCGTTAAATCCGAAATAATCCAACGCAACACTAATATCATTGCTATCACCATCAACAAGCACTGCATCATCAGTAATAGTAGACATTGTATCAATGCAACGGTACAGTACTACTTGCTACGATTATTATTATTATTGTTATTATTATTATTATCATTATTTTATTATTATTATTATTAATTTTGGCTAGGACACAGTGGAAGTGCCACGATGACATTATAGAGTTGGTTTTGTTATTCAGGGCACTGCGCGCATTATTCTGACTCATTACCACACGACTTGGACAAAATGGATATTGGTTGTTTGGTCACCCTGAAAGAAAAAAAAAGAGTTTACTAGTGTTTCAAAAGGTACGGCTTATATGATGGGAGGTATTTATGAGATTCAAACGATTCATCCATCTGACAAATTCTAAGTCGAATATGCAGACAACTAGAAGACCACAATGATATGTGATCATTTGGATTAAGAGGTACAGTACGAGGACAATACAGGCGATCCCATCAAAGGTTTCTCAAGCCAAAACTCATTAGGAGGAAGGAACTTGCAAAACTAACTATCTTCCGATTTGGATTAGCCTACTGTGTCATCTCTTTTGCACAAAGTGCCACTTGTATCGGCTTGTGATTATAGTGAGATCAACTAAAGAAATGCCTGACAAATATAGCATCACATTTCATTAATGAGGTATTTCGAGATCAGTCACATGATCGAAAGAGTTTCGCTCACATGCTGATTTGTGTACATGCTCTGCGCATGGCATAGAACTCTTGACCAATGATGTGCATTCAGAGATACTCGCACAATATAAGAAGCCCATATGTGAGCGATGTTTCCTTGATTATGTGACCGACCTCGAAATACGTCATTGTCTATTGCGCTGTTGGCCCACGGAGGTTGCGTTTGCCTTACTGAAGATAACCGTTGTTATTATTCCTGTGGACTCTGGCTCATGCCTGGAATAACCATTACTAAAAACCTTCGAAAAATGTTGCCCACTAGCCATGAGTTAACAAAAGAAAAAGAAAAGAATGTAGTAAAAAAAATCTAGAAAAATTGTTTGATCATGGTCAAGTGTGAGGTGAGTCACTTATCTGATATCACCTATGGCTATGTAGATGATGCCCGTGGAAATTCTTGTCTCCTTTATGAACATTTTGTTTTCACCTTATATTGAATATACGAAACGCAATTTTACAAGCATATAAGATGGAGATAGTAAACTATATCAACAACTTTATAGGCTGACAGCAGGAGATTGATGGAAAGCTGAGTTGTCATGGAATGTTCAGACGAATGTGTGACAAATAGGTCACATCCAAAAATAAGTGAGTGAGAGATGGATCGGTGGATTATATTAAGTGCATTTTTATCATTTTGAGCGGCGGAGATTCACTAGCGGAGATAGATGGAGAGATGCTGGGTGAGCGATAAAAAACAAAAAGGAAAGAAATAACAATGCCATAGAGTGAGAAAAGGTCACATCAGGGAGTGAGATGACTCTTAACAAATTGTCTTTACTGATAAATTAGCGTTTATATTCAATCATGCACTAGGCCCTTTCTGCATATATTTTTTAGTGTAGCAAATTATCAAAGATTAACACTAATCAATACACAGAATCCTTATCTGTAAAGGACAAGGATTTGAAAGCTAGAGTAGTATTGGTCTAGAGGGCTAGCAATAAAATGGCAAAAATACGGAAATCCACCCTGCCAAGGAATCTTAAAATCAGATGGTTCAGAGCAACGATTGAAGCAGTGCCTTTGTACGGAAGTAAAATCTGGACGCTTACGGCTACACTGGAAAAGAAACTGAACGGCTGCTACACTAGGTTACTTCGTGCTGCCTTAGGAATAGATCGGAGACAGAGAATTACATATGAAGATCTATATGCAGGATTGCCAAGAGTGACCGACAGAGTCAAGGAGCGTAGATTGATTTTCGCTGGGCACTGCCATAGATCTGTCACGGAGATCGGGCCCAAAACTAATCTTTGCCAGGCGAGGAGGGGGAGGGCATGCAGAGGAAGGCCAAGCATGACATATTATGTAGATGTGCTAGAGAAGGATACTGGAGTGCTGAGAGTGGAGCTGCCAGAGATCATGAAAGACAGAGAAACGTGGAAAAGTGTGGTAAAGTCATTGAGTGTTCGATTAAGTCAGTCAGTCAGTCAGTAAGTAAGTACGTAAGTAATACACAGAATGATGGATAAGGCAAGATGACCAACAATAGAGGTGGGTAGACAGAAGATTCTTGAACGAAAGCAATGGAGAAAGAATGATATGGGCACAGCAGGATTGTAATATTTTATTTTTCCCTTGGAAAAAAAGGCAGTTACCGAAATTTCTTCAATGGAATTGTTATCTAAAATTCTATTTTACCATAGTGTTGTCTTCGTGTGAGGTTCTCCCTGCACCTGTGAGCCACAGCTTAATTCATTATGTGTCTGAGTCATTCTAAGATCCTCGTTTTCTCTTGTCGTTTGCACATCGAATTTCCCTTGTAAAAACGGAATCGCTCTGTGTCACTCTAATTTTTACCGATAACGTAGACTGTCAAACAATTGCACGACAACAACAAAAAACTGACTTGGAAAGGATGGCACCATTCAACAGTAATATAATTTTACTTCTCTACATTCAGAACCTTTGATAAGTGTAGGGCAATTTGTGGCATGCGATATAAGGCTTTGGTTCTTTTTTTTTTTTTTTTTAAATATTTTCTTCTCATGTCCTTTTGACTTTGCTAAAGTGATGTCCTGCAAATATCAAAGCCTTAGAACCCAATTATCCTAACTACAAGATCTTAAAAGACGATGCCATAAATAACTCAAGAGAAACTGAACAAAGACCAAGAAGAGACTGATCAGAAAACCGCAGATAAAGGAGGAAATAACTGAGCTTGTTTCATGTTTGTTTTGCCTTGGCTGTTTGTATTCTTGTTTTCCAAGCCCAAATTCTAGTAAAGCAAAATATTTAAAGTGAACAAAAATAAAAGTTAAACAAAATAAAAAACGCAATAACGCAGAAAAAAATGGTATACAATCTAAATTTCGTCTAATGATTCACTTTAGTAGCTCTAAACAGAAAGAGATGGAGATTATAAACAAGAATAATCCTTCTTACAAAAATGCCTCTCTTGTCTGTATTCATAGTTTATGAGTGTGTCTGTGTGCACTCCTTGACTATTGGCTTTGTATTTTATGTTGTGAATAATGCAACGGCTGGGTCATAACTTCCGTGGCAAACCTGTGTCTGGTTGGCTCAGCTTCCGTAAACAATCTGCCTGGAGCAAGTGTGGCAACGGGGGCAAATACAGCTTTTGACAAAAAAGCCCATTTAATTAAAATAAACAAATTTATATTGTCTGTTAGCTACTGAGGTATTTGTGAAGCTGAACTGATAAAATATAAGTATTATATACCTTTTTCAAGAATAAGAATTTAAAGGGTTTACGATTTCAAGTGATGAAATAGAATCGTAGGCATCGTTTATTGGTGATCTTCTTTATTAGTTTGATATGTATGATTTTTAAGATTTATTCCAAAGGTGACATCACCAAACTTTGTGCTTGTTACCACATTGAAAACAAGTTGTACTCTCCTTTCGATCACATGAAAAGACCTCAATGATCAAATGTGATGTCTGAAAAAGTGACATACAGACATATCCTAGATGCATTGTAAAATACATCCCAAATGGACAGTTGTGATAGACAATATTTAACGGTCATACAAGTGTTCAGGAAAAAGGAAATTTATTCTTTCTGCAACTGTGGCGATTGCCTGTAGATGGACCTTTTCCAAAAAATAATTTGTTTTGTTTTTTTTCTGACAGCCGCCATGTTTTGAACCGCCCTGATGAAGACTGACTCTTTACCATATCTTTTATTATTAAGATAACGGATATTATGGTTTCGTCGCTAGTTTTACATCGATTTTTGCTGGTTTTTCAAATTGTTACAGATAATTTTTAAAATGCTCTGGCACAGCCGTGGAAACCCATTGGCACGGACAGGAGTAGGGGTGGGGGGGGGGGGGGGGGGGGGGGTGGACAAAA